>ML796660.1:219466-236064 GCA_009831015.1 Picea engelmannii
GTATAGACAGTTTCTTGACGAGCTTGGGCTTTACCAAGAGTAAAGCAGATTCAAATCTCTACTTCAAGATCATGGAGAATGAACTAGTAATACTATTACTATATGTGGATGACTTATTCTTAACTGGAGAAGAAAAGCTCATCATTGAATGTAAACAGACACTTGCCGCTGAATTTGAAATGAAAGACCTTGGCCTAATGCATTACTTCTTAGGTCTTGAGGTATGGCAGAGTTCAGAAAGAATCTTCCTTAACCAAGAGCAGTACACGGTCGAAATCTTAAAGAGATTCGACATGCTAGAATGCAAGTCCATGAATACACCCATGGAAGGAAAGCTGAAGCTACTGGTCGATACTTCATCAGATTTGATAGATGCCACTTTGTACAGACAGATTATTGGATCGTTGATGTACCTGACGAACACCAGACCAAACATCTGTTTTGCAGTGAACACCTTGAGTCAGTTTCTGGTAGAGCCCAGACGTGTTCATTTAGTGGCTGCAAAACATGTGATGAGGTACCTTAAAGGTACAATGGATTATGGTCTCAACTATGATGGAGATCATGACTTCACACTGAGTGGATATACTGATGCAGATTGGGCAGGAAGCATTGCTGACAGAAAAAGCACTTCCGGATGCTATTTCAGTTTGGGATCAGCTATAATCTCGTGGCAGAGTAGGAAGCAATCCAATATTTCTCTCAGCACAGCGGAAGCAGAATACAATGCCGCATGTTCTGCTAGCTGCGAAGCTATATCGCTTCGAAAGTTGCTAACATGCCTATTTGATTTGGAGATGAGAGAAACCACGATTCTATGTGACAATCAAAGATGTATTAAAATGACAGAGAATCTTGTGTTCCATGATAGGTCGAAGCACATAGAGATCCACTATCATTTCATCCACGACATGGTACATAGAGGAGCCTTGAAGCTCCAGTACATTAGCACGGATGAACAGGTTGTTGATGTGATGACTAAGCCTCTATCTCGTGTAAAGTTTGAACACTTTCGAGATAAGCTTGGTATTTTATGAAAGGACCTTCCCTGAAAGGGGGAGTAGATGTATTCCTTGCTTCTGACCTCGCTGTTAGACGTAAAGCAATATGAGTCATGCTTCTGACCTCGCTGTTAGATGTAAAGCATGACGCCGCGTGATCCTTGCTTCTGACCTCGCTGTTAGATGTAAAGCAAGATGAGTCATGCTTCTGACCTCGCTGTTAGACATAAAACATGACGTCGTGTGATCCTTTCTTCTGACCTCACTGTTAGACGTAAAGCAAGATGAGTCATGATTCTGACCTCGTTGTTAGACATAAAGCATGACACTGTGTGATCCTTGCTTCCGACCTTGTTGTTAGACGTAAAGCAAGATGATTCATGCTTCCGACCTCGTTGTTAGATGTAAAGCATGACGTCGTGTGATCCTTGCTTCTGACCTCGCTGTTAGACGTAAAGCAAGATGAGTTATGATTCTAACCTAGTTGTTAGACGTAAAGCATAATGCCACTGATTCTTTGCTTCTGACCTAGTTGTTAGACGTAAAGCAAGATGATTCCTCGCTTCTGACCTCATTGTTAGACGTAAAGCGAGATTTTTATGTGTTCCTTGCTTCTGACCTCATTGTTAGACGTAAAGCAAGATGAGTCATGCTTCTGACCTAGTTGTTAGATGTAAAGCATGACGTTGTGATTCCTCGCTTCTGACCTAGTTGTTAGACGTAAAGCGAGATGATGATATTACTTGCTTCTGACCTAGTTGTTAGACGTAAAGCAAGATGTGACTAACACTGAGCTACCAGCTTAACCGCTGTGACATTGAGCTAGTGTAGTACTATGATGTGCCAGCCTAGTGTTGTGATGAAGTATCATTTTTACTGATACATGTTTGATGCAGATGATGATAGCATTCTTTCGAGAATGATGATGCTGCTGATGAAGAAAACTTCTGATGACTCGTAAATGTGCTAGAAAATGGTTCAAGATGATATTGACGATACTGTCCTCTAGATGCCACTGATGATGTAGACCTCTCTCGCCTAATGCTGATGAAGAATACCCTTCTTGTTAAGGGGGAGTGTTGAAATAATGTAACTGTGAAGAGCATTCTTATTATTATTTTGTTATTGGATTAAATCCCCATTGTGGATTAATTATGTCATTATTATTATTGGATTAAATCCCCATTGCGGATTAATCATGTCATTATTATTATTATTTTTATTGGATTAATCCCCATTGAGGATTAATCATGTCGGTAATTGTATAAGGACCAAATCCCCTTTTGTAGATTGGTCATCGGACAATTACAAAGTGCAGAATAAGAAATCGGCCCCAACAGTTATAATGGAAGACCCAGAATTAATTAAAGGTGGGTTTACCCACCCAGAGTGAGAGGTCGGCCCTGCCATATTGTGACCTTTCACACGTGCCAGATTGATATAAATAAGAGGCTAGCACCTCACTTCTTACACACACTTCACTTGCTCATTATCTTATGAGGCAAGCTGCAATTGGAAGTTGGAGAGAGGAGAAGAAGGGTCGCACATCTCTTGGGGAGGACTTTTTGTATTGGTTTGAGTTATCTCTTGAACATTGTATAAGCCATTTATGATAAGGAAGTTTTTGCTGGGTTTTCTTCCCCTAGAGGTTTTCCCAGGATAAATGTTGTGTCTCTTGTGAATGTGTATTTCTCAGTGATCTTGTTCTTATTATGCTCTTATCTAATGAAATGCAAAGAACTATAATAATGGCATAAACATTAACATTATCATCACTAAAGTGAGGGAAGTGTCTATCTAAGGTGATAGTGGGCAGGTTCTCCCATATTTTTTACACTCTTATGATTTGGGTTGGGATTTTCCCAACCTACAATTTGTGCGATAACAGTTTGGCGTCGTTGTCGAGGAGGATTTTGAATCCACTTTCGAGCCCTAACAATAATTTGACAATCTTTGATCCTAAATACTTTACTCACAGCTTGCTCGATGACTCCACTTGAGGGATGTTCCCTTCCAATTCCTGATTAGATTTTCAAAAGTCCCATATGACGACTCCATCATGACACAGACTCGAGGAAGGAATTATCCTATCCCTTCACTTGTACCAAAATGTCCTAGATCTGGATCTAGGAAACCTAAAACTTTACCTACACCTCTTGGTCCTCCCTCTTCACCCACATTCTATGTTTTTCCTCCTTCACCTGTATCTAACTTGTCCATGTCTCCTACTGTGAGTACGTCCTGAGAACCCTAGGAATAAAATGTATATAAATCATTGAATATCACGAGATTATTGGATCACCTCATAAAATCCCAAAGGGTTTTAAAGATTGGCTTACTACCTTCTCTGGTAATGATCCCACCTTATTCCAACAACATTTGTACACCTTTGCGAATGCTCTCCAATGTTTTGACCAACATGAAGATGTTTGGATGAATTTTTTCTCCTTATCCCTCATAGGGAAGGTCGAGGAATGGTATGACAGTATCACACTAGGGGAAATTACCACTTGGGACATTTTCCAAAGTCTTTTATCAGAATATTCACAAAGGAGGAGGATTTGGTATCCCTTTATGATCAATTTTACCATTGTACAAGAGAACCGGGGGAGGACATCAGGGATTTCAATGATAGGTTTAATACCCTCGTGAAGAAATTTCCTCAAGGTTTTGAACCCCCTAAGGATACCATTCTTTGAATTTACATGCAAACTATAAGTGATCCTTATGTCTCTCTAATAGGAAAAAGGCATCCCACTACCTTGATGGAAGCCCGAGAGGGGGCATGCCAAATATATGAAAATTTGACTTCTTCCCATCCTCACAATGACGATTTCACACAAGGCTCTGTGCAGGCAAGTTAGATGATTCATCTTATCCATCCCAAACCTTCTATAGAGGTTCAATGTGTTACCAAGACATGTATCAAAATGGAAGAAAGAAGAGATAATGCCAAAGCTTCTAATCACATCCTTAATTCCACAAAGAGAAAAAGGCTATCGTGTGATACTAAGAAATCTATGTCTACCACGAGGAGAATATTAGATCTTGAATAGTTTTTAGCAACAAACAATGTTGAAGAAGGGTTGTTGAGACACACCCAAATATTCCTCCCTCAAGTCCACAAACCGGAAGAGGCAATTGCTATCAATTTCAGTCAAGAAGCAATGCTAGAGAAAAAGAAGATCTCCCTGTAATCATCTATGTTGGATGAATCCAATGTCACCCACCTTTTCTTGTTACCTTGAACACAAATCACCTATCTTTACACAACTGTATTTTGAATTCTAAGGCTTTCATGAATTTCATGAAAATGAATTCTATCAAAGAACTCGGGTTAAGGATAACACTAACCTACAGGACCATCTGTAACATGGATTCAAGAAAAATCCTAGTTTGTGGGATTATTGAAGATTTGAAAGCAATTCTTGAACAATATCTGGGTGTGTCTTTTCTAAAAGATGTTGTAGTCATTGATGTGCCAGAACCATGAGGCTTCCTGATGTCAAAGGATTGGGTAATTTTAATGAGAGGGAGCATTCACCATAATTATTCCTACATCATTATCCCAAATACAGATGGGTATCATGTCGTCATGTACCCTAAGGCCCCCGTCAAAGAAAAAAGTGAGATGTAATCATTTGTCACATCAAATCCATGTCATTAGTGAAGAGATTGGTTGCACATGTATCCTATCAAACTCTCTCTTCTAGGATGAAGAGAAAAAGATCAGGTGTTGGGCCTTAGAGTTTTATGGGGCACATTCAAGTACATGTTCAGGGGCTGGAATAGTTTTAATTTCACCAGATAAGGGAGTTACCTATTTCTCATATAGGCTTGAGTTTGATTGTACTAATTATATTTCCAAATATGAGGCTCTTATCATGGGTTTGAATATCACTATCTATATGAATATCAGGTCCTTACATGTAAGAGGAGATTCAGATTTGATCGTTTCCTAAGTTAAGAGATATTTTTCCACCAAGAACCCAAGGCTAAGGAAATATAGGGATGCTATGAAAAGTTTCGACGAATTTTCAATCGAAGCCATCCCTAGAGAGGAAAACTCCATGGAAGATGCTTTATATGTTTCTGCTTCCACTCTACAACCCTGTGAAGAAATGCTCCCTTACAAGGCGGAAGTAAACTCCAGGCCTTCAATACCAGAAAACTTATAACATTGACAAGTTTTTTATGACAAAAAGCATATCTTGCATTTCCTCCAAAATGAAGGTGAGTTCTCAAGAACTTAGATAAACTTATTAAATGAAAAAGGAAACATCAAAGTCATAGACTTTCCTGACGATTCCTTGCCTAAAATATTGGCTCCCGTAGAAAGGATGTTTGATCAGAATGACTTGTATAAATGGAAACCAACTGACAAGAAAAACGATGAGATCATATAATTTAATATTGGCACTGATGTCACTCCCAAATTAGTAAATATGGGAAAAGAAACAACCCATGCTGAAAGGAAAGAGTTCTTAGCCCTCATTAGAGAATTCGAGGATGTTTTTTCTTGGTCATGTGGGGATTTAAAAACTTACTATGGAGATGTCATACAACATGCCATCCTCCTCAAATAGGGTACAAAACATTTCAGATATAAACTAAGGTAAATCAACCCTACAATTCCCCTCGAAGTTCAGACAGAGTTGCAACAAATGGTGGAAGTTCGGATAATTGAGCCTATCAGATACTCATCTTGGGTATCCAACCCCGTAGTCATCTAAAAGAAGATTGGTGACATCATGTTGTGTGTTGACTTCAAGAATTTGAATCAAGTGTTGTTCAAATATAATTATCCTTTTCCAAACGTGGAGCATCTCCTACAAAGGGTTAAAGGAGCGGAAATGATGTCTATGCTTGATGGCTTTTCAGGATATAACCAAGTGTTAGTAAGACAGGAGGATCAACTCAAAAATTATTTCACTACCCGATGGGGAACGTATAAGTATTTACGTATGCCTTTCGGTTTGAATAATGCTTGGTCTACTTTCCAATGTGCCATGGACTACGCTATCAGGGATTTGGTAGGAAAGATTATAGGGATTTACCAAGACGATCTGACTACCATTTCCAAAAAGAGGACTCAACACATTCACCATCTGCAGACAATGTTTGAGAGATGTAGAGAATATGGTATCTCTCTCAACCCCAAGAAATCAATTTTGGGGGTATATAAGGGAAAGTTGTTGGGACATATCATTTCCAAGGATGGAATTTCAGTGGATCCTTCCATAATCGAAGCAATCAAGAAGATTCCTCTCCCTAAATATAAGAAATCTCTGCAATCATTTTTCGGTAATATTAATTTCATAAGAAGATTCATACCAAATTTAGTTGAGATTGTCAAATCCCTAAATCACTTGTTGAACGGGGATGCTCGTTTTGAATGGGTTGATAGTGGAAAAAGGGATTTCCAAAATATAAAAGAGGTTGTAATTGTTGCACCAATATTGGTGAGTATGGATTTTACTAAAGACTTTATCATTTTCTCCTTCGCTTCAAACGACACTATCGTAGGAGTCCTTTTACAAAAAAATGATGAAGGGGATGAAATATTGATTGGTTTCATGAGAAAAGTACTAAGGGACTCAGAGCTGAATTATACAATTACTGAGAATCAAGCGTATGCCCTTGTCAAGTCCCTCAAACATTTCAGAACATACGTAGGGTATAACAAGATTAAATCCTTTGTCCCTTATCCAATGGTAAATAATGTTTTATCTTAACATGATTGCCTTGGTTCAAGGGGAAAGTGGATGTCGTAAATCCAAGAATATAAGAAATAAAACCTTCTAAAATAATAAAGGGACAAGGATTAGCCAAAATGCTCACTAAAGGAAATCAGGAAGTTGTCAAGGAAGGAGAAGAGGAACAAGTGAATGGTGTTATAAGCGAAATCGAAAATGATGAATGGTATTTGGATATAATATATTATTTACGAATATTACATGTCTCGAGCATATGGTAGATCACAAAATAAGGGCCTTGAGACTCAAATCCATGAATTATTTCCTTACACGAGATGGTATTGGATGGAGAAATCTTGATGGGGTGATCCTTAGATGTGTAAACAAAGAGGAAGCTGACAAGCTAATCTCTGAGCTCCATTCAGGACACTGTAGAGGTCATTTTTTTGCTTGCACCAATGCTCATAAAATCCTGAGGGTAGGATATTATTAGCCTACCATTTTTTTTCGACGTGCATCGATACGTTAGGTCCTACCAACCTTGTCATTACTTTTCGGGAAAACAACGATTGCCTACCCTTCCTTTAAAACCAATAGTGGTTGAAGCGCCTTTTCATAAATGGGAGTTGGACTTCATCGGTGAATTTAAGGACAACTCTAGTAATGATTATCGAAGGGTCTTGATGACTAAAAGTTACTTTACTTAATGGGAAAAGGTTGTCCCAATGAAAAAGGAAACAAAATAAGTGGTGATGCATTTCCTTGAAGAAAGGATAATCACCAGGTTTGGTGTTCCTGCTAAGATCATTATCGATAATGCCAAGGCTTTCAACTCAATGGCCCTGAATGAATTTTGTTTCAAGCATGGGATTGTTTTATCACAATCGTCAAACTACTACCCTCAGGGGAATGGTTTGGTTGAGTCCAACAATAAAAATATCATGAACATCGTGAAGAAAATTGTTGGAGAAAAAAAGAAAAGTTGGGATGGTAAAATCAAGTATGCACTTTGGGTAGACCACACAACAGTCAAAACTTATACTAGAAAAATCCCCTTTCAGTTATTCGATGGGATGGAGGCACGATTGGTCATAAATATTTAGATGTTGGCTTTGCAACTAGCCCAACATTTCACCATTGACAAAGAATCATTGCAGAGAAGAATTGATCAACTTGAAGAACTGGATGAGACAAAAATAGCAACGTTCGATCAAATGGAAAAGAACCAAAGCAAAATCAAAGGGGATTTTGATTGCAAGGCAAGACAAAGGGACTTCAAGAAAGGATTTTTTTTCTTAATGTGGGATAAGAGAAGGAAGAAACCCGGGATGCATCAAAATTTTGAGAATCTGTGGCTGGGACCATTTAAGATTGAAGAAAAATCAGGGTTTGATTCTTTCTATTTTTCCACCAACAAAGGTAGAAAGATGCCATTACCAGTAAATGGATCTCTCCTCAAACTTTAATTTCTATAAGGAACCTGACTTCTTCAAGGCCCAAGCCCCAGGTAAGTAGGTAGGTCATTTTCTTTCCCTTGCATTTGCATTTTCTTGTTCATGATAGTTTAGTTGCATTCACTCATGTTTGCATGTCATATCTGGTTTTTCATTTTTCTCTACTTGCATTGTTGTATAGTTGCTTTGCATCATTTGATTTTATCATATTATATGTTAGTTAGATTTTTTTTTTTAAATGAAAAAATTTCTTTTTTAGTTGAAATTTTGTATTTTTGATCATATGGACAAAGGGTGAGTGAGCCACTCTAGATTTCACAATTTGATGTTTTAGTCTCTGTAGGGATAGGTCTTACTAGGATATGTTGAGGTTCTCATGCAATCTACTATGAGTACATGTCCCATAGTAGGAGCCAGATTTTATCCCCCATTTCTAGGGATAACTAAGGAGATGATGTCTCGGGGCCCTTAGGTTGCAAACATGGAGTACCGAGAGGCAGACCAGCACACAGAGCCCTTCATTCACCATACATCACCATTTGATGATGGCCACAACATCCACCACACTTGACTTGGATCACAAAGGACAACGGGTCTTGCTCCATGAGGTAATAATTATGGTGTTGTGGTAAGTGTCATTCTAATAATTCAAGCACTTGAACATGTTGCAAAGGATTCTTTCTTGACTTTGAAAACATTTTCTTGGAAATTATGCTTTTTTCCCTATTTCACCTTGGTGAGTGTCATGGTTTCCTAGTAAGTGGACACCCTTAGGGAAAGGGTTGGTATCAGGGGGTCTCCTTGAAGGGTCATCGTACCATTCCCACTCATACTTACCACATTCCATCACTTCTTCCCCTCTGTTTCCCAACATTTTAGGTCTTTGGGCTTATTGTCCCAAGAAGGGCATGTACCTTGTTTCATGGGAAGAAGGGGCTAAAGGTCCAAGGGTAAATGTAGTTGAAAAAAGATAAAATCTGAATCATAACCTTCTAAATGCTCGCCCAAGAGGTCTTGAGAACGCTGAAATGTTTCTCTTAAAAAATTGGAAGACCTACAAAAGCAAACTCAGATTATATATATGTCCCACTTGTTGAGGTGTGTACACGATTGCATTGTCCATTTATTTCCATGCATATGGCACTCTATGTACCCTCTAGCTTCAAGTACTGACGTTGTGATACCCTTTTCTTTCCATCTCTTATATTACCCAATTGTTTTGGACTTTAATTAATCAATGAAAAATGAAAGGGATTGGAAAAATGTTGCATCGCAGACGAAGGACAACACACCCTATACAAAGGAACCCATAAATGAGACAATACGAGCCCTTGTATGTCATGAAACCCCATACCTAGAAGTATAACCCCCATCCACTCCACATTCATTGCATGACATAGAGAGGTTTCTCCTTGGAAACTTCCCTACTTGAGAAATTGTTTACCCAATAGGGAACTATTACACCCCTCCAATATCTAAATTTGGCAAATTTTATAATGTCTTTGAGCATATGTTTATTTTGAAAAGGGGAGATTTGATGCACATATTCAAGTGTTTATTTTATTAGATATGGCTTACTTGGCATGATATTGTGACTTGTGGACCCTTGGAGGGCGTACTTGCTTGTCTTTGCAGATCTTTGACAATTGACACTTGATCATGGAGGCACAAGGTCCCTTGGACCTTCACTTGGGGCATGAATCTCACAGGATGGATGATGCACCATTTATGCCAAAACATCACCCTTAGAGGACATGACGTCATCTTTTAGGGCTTGCTTATTTTGTAAAATAAAATTATAATTTGTAAAGGGAAAAATTAGGAGATTGATGTCCCTAATTTTTGTTTTACCCTAAAGTATGTGGACAAAATTGGTTTTCAAGGTCTTGTATAAATAAGACCTTGTCACTTTCATTTTAGACATAACACACTTGAGAATTACAAAAGTTTTGGGTTGAAATTTTCACTCTACTTCTAAAATTTTCTCTCTCTCTCTCTCTCTCTCTCTCTCTCTCTCTCTCTCTCATGATATTTGGATGCTAGTTGTTTGTATCTTGTGAAATAATTGATGCCCTATCTCTCTTGGATGCTTTCTCTTGCTTTGTGGTGGAAAATTGTTGGTAAAGAGGGTTTAATCTTGCTATTTCTTGGAATTGGTAAAGAATTTATGCATATTGTTAGTGTTTCTTATATTTCATGGTTATTATTTTCTAAACCATTGGAGGAGTATAAAGGCATACACCCTCCACTAAGGTCCATTATTTGTCTTGGAGAAGCTATTTAACAAGGTTGCTAGGAGGAGTAAAAGGGCTTACACCCTCCTAGATTTACCTTTCTAGTTGTGTTTTCCCGAGGGGGTAAAAAGGATTACATCCCTTGGGAGGTAACACAACTAGCTCTTACAACAAGAGACCCCATAACCCAATTGATAAAGGCACTAGTCTAATTTGCATTGAAGAAATAAAATCATTGCATTAGAATACATGGAAAATAGAGATTTTGTAATTGTTCAAGTTGGAATAAATCTTGCATGCTTAAGGCTTCTTTGTGCCCTAAAGGAATCTATATTGGCCTTGTGGTTCTCTTGTTGTTATAAACTAAAAGCTATACCCATTAGGGTTGCAGCCAAACACTCTTTAATCATTTTTTTGTCACTTTTTCTACCGCTAAAAATTGCAAGTAAATAGTGCTAATTATTCTTCTTGTCAAGGACTTTCATTTAAGTACTTTTCTTGTGAATTTTAGTGGCTAGAACTTACTGCTGTAGAAATAGTTTTCTACAGCCACAAGGTTGCCCTAACACATTGCTGATAACATCATTTTTCATCCCTATTTTTCCATCAAAACTTGTGTTTAAGTATTGGGATATTATCTACATGATTAGGCCTTGATTACCCAATAATTATTTGATGTTTTGGATGGTTAATTTTTCAGCTAGTAACTTCTTTGCTTTTTGATCTATATATTTCCATATTCCTGCAATTTGGGACAACAATCTTATCTTGTTGATTCCCCATTGATTAAAGCTTGGTTTATGATCATTTGTCTTGTTCTGGGCAAGGCTAACATTGTTTTACAGGTACTCAACACTTGGAAACCATTCTCCCTCCACAAGACTCTTCTCCAAGCCCTATATTCATCTCCAAACTTGGCCTATATAGGTTTCACTTATCATCACATCAATTTCCATCTCAATCTCCCTAGGGTCATCGGGATTCCCCCCTTGTGGTGATTTATCATCACTAAAGTGAGGGGAGTGTCTATCTAAGGTGACAGTGGGTATGTACTCCCATAGTTGTCACACTCCTATGGTTTAGGTTAGGATTTTCCCAACCTACAATTTGTGTGATAACAAATCTTATCCTCCCTATGATGCATCTTTTAGTGAACAAAATTTATTGGATGATCATGAAGGAACCAAAGGAAATCATGATTAGATGGTGACAAGGAATATTTCACTTGATTGGTCCTTTACGGTAATGTTCTCTCCAACATCAAGGTTATCTATTTATATATATGTGGATGGATTTTCTTAATGGATGTTCTTTAAGTGTGTTGCTTGATACCTAATTGGACCCGTATGATATTATTTATTGTTTTTCACTAAGTGGAGCAAATCACTTTATTCAATTCCTCAAGGAACAATAGTTTGCAATATTTCCTCAATTTGATTGGGTACATATGTTCATCTTCAAGCAATCCTATTGAGTATTTGTAGCAAAGTATAGTAAATAAAGGAAGATCAATTTGCAATATTTCGTCCTTTTGATTGGGTACATATGATCAACTTTAAGAAACTGGAAAACAAGTCATCTGACACTAGAAAAATTCCCTCCACTTTCCAGAATTTGGTCATATAAAAAGTTAGTGTTCCCATCGATTTATAACTTTGATTGAAATTTTAATGATCTAGGTTGATTTGAAATTGGGAAAAACCTCCAAAGAAATTGTTCCACCATGCACAATTCCTTGTTCATGGTAAGAACTTTTCATGCCTAATATTAATGCTAGATTCTTATCAGATTTGTGGCAAAAATGATAATGTGTTCGCTACAAGATTAGTTTACTCCTAGGAAAATGAAGCACAAGAATCGAGAAGATACATGGTCGAGCTACACTTTGGTCTTGAAGATTTGGGGCCAAAGCTTCCCAATGGGAAGAACATGTTGCATACCTAAACACATTATTTCTATGTAAGAAAAATATGTATTTATGAGATATTTTGTATTCAAGTTCATAATGTTGTAGCATATATCATTTGATATTTTGTACATGGCCACTTATATTAAACAAGGCATCAAATATTTTGTAAGTTTTGTTTGTAAGGTCATTAATGTCCCAATATCACTAAGTTATTTTTGATTACTCATATTGATGAGTTATCAATAAGTGAGTGGATAGGTGTCAGTTATCCATTACTAACTAACCACTATGTTAGTGGAGAGGTGTTATTATGAGAGTTGTATTAAAAGAGATATCCCCTCTCACTGATAATCAATCCATTATATTGTCAATACAATCAATCTAGTTTACTTATTTGAGTAACAAGTACATGGAAATTTCTTTCTTCATTATTTATGATTTGCAAGTGCATTCCAACTGTTAGGTGTGAAAGTGTCTTCCAACCCTTTATCCTCTTCATTGTTGTTTCTTTTCATTTAGCATTGGTTTGTTGAAGTATCTCCATTCAAAGTATTCAAACACTTCATCATGTAAGTTTTAAACATTTTATAGTAATGAAATGCACACACAAATTCTTAAAAAACAAAAAAGAACACAATTACAATCACACATATACATAGAGATTTACCATGGAAACCCAAACCAGGAAAACCAGAAGCATGTTTAGAGCCACATCTCTAATTCTTATTCATCGTCATCTAACTTCATTTTATATATATATATATATATATATATATATATATATATATATATATGATCCTGTAGAATTCAAAACCCCTAATCCATTGACCTAGATTAGAATACAACCCTAATTCCTTAACCATAATTAGAAAACCATGGTCTAAGCCACAAATCTTCCCATGCACCACAAAACCACCAAAAGCGAAAATTGCATGTTGAAAACTGCTAAAAAACAGAGGCAAAATCCATGCAAAGCATATAACACATACCCAACACATCATGTTTATTTATTTTGAGTATTGGGACACTTCATCATGCTTATTTATTCTTCATATCAAGTTGTAGATTGGGTGTTTAAGTGTCCATAAGGCATTTTTTTCATAGGAGGAAATTGAGATGTGTTTTCAGTCGTAGCTAAGAGAACAATGTAGGAATCAAAATATATTATATGCACTGAAAGCACCAGCATGATTTTCAGTATTGTGACTTGAAGATGTTTTTATTGATGTGATATGTGTTGAGGGGTATGTATTCCCAAAATCTCGACATTAGGGATTAAACCTAGGGATGAGGCCCAGTTAGACTCTTCCATGTTTGTTGTGGAATAATCCTCCAGGTTATTGATCCGACAACCTTTCGATGGGCTTTAATAGTTCTTTCTATGAATTCCCTTCATTATTTTTATGTTTTATAAGTTTATGAAAATAAATTGACCTAAATAACTTGAAATAATATGTTCTATAGGATAACTCATGGAATAGTCAATTAAAAACTCCTAAGCAACTTTTGATCCTTTAAGAAATAATTCATTTAAGACTTAAATACTACGTGAGAATTTCCAAGGAAACCTGAATAATATAATGTTGAAAGATATGGAAATTATATTGTTTAAAATTCCAGAGAATTAATTCTAATAACATTTCATGCACGATTCACAAAATAACTGTAAAAAAGTAAGAAATTATTTACTGAAATATGCTTAGCAACTCATTTCAAACACATAAGATAACTTAACAATTATGAAATCCTTACTAGTGGTCTACAAAATTTAATTTATCATACAATAATCCACAATGTGAAGGATCACATAGGAATTCAACAAACCAAAATGTCTTGACTCGTGAGGAGTTTTTGAATTCAGCTTTGAATTAGTACCCTGCTATAATTCTCTCAACATGCTCTAGTGAGCCCCAAAAAACTCTCTCTAAGAGATTGATCCTTGTTATTTATAACTAGACTATTACTAAAAATAGTGTTAAAAAAACAATCTGTATAAAGTGCAAAATATAAAAGCTTCAAAAAATGTCTTGCATGCTTTTATGATTCTGGTGGACTAGATGACTCAATGAATGCATGTTCAACATCATAATTGACCCATTGTTCAAACAATTCCTCACACAAACGAGTATGTGGGAATACATGTTGATTCATCGGTAAAATTAGAGTTTATTTTTCATTCCTAAAGTGCTAATATATCTTTCTATTTTTGGAAATAACAACTCCAGTCTGTTAGTTGTCTTAACTTCACCAATGAGAAATTTATGCATGCAACCACATTCTACTATAGTTATCTCTTTGACATTAACTTCAGTTTTTTTCTATTAACTATTAGAATTATGATATAACTTTATCGATTGACTGAAAGTCTTCAATATGACTAAAACTAGGTAAGTGGTGATTGGTCATAACATGATTGACAAAATTCCATAATTCCAAACAAACCGACCACTCTTTATTAACTTGGCATGTTGAATTCAGAACTAGCTTCTCCCAAAACTGTGTTTCTCTTTGCATTCTAGTAATGCCTTCTTCTGTCAAAATCCTAATACCATGGTCTTCCTCTCCTCGAGACTTCTTAATTTATTTAATGTACTCAATTTGATCTTGCACTTTTTCTCATTTTTCATTCGATTTAAAAACTTCTTTATGCACGATAGACAATTGCTATGTTTCCTCCTCAAGTTATATTATCTTTTCCAAAAAAAATCTTTTGACTTCCTTATGTTTTTCATTTTCTTTTAAAACCTCATCCACAAAGTTTGTCACATTTTCTAGGGATTATTTATAATACCTGACTTGGTCCCTAAGGAAAGAAAGCTCCTTTCTCATGCTTTCCACTTCCTTTTCATCAACTCCATCCTTATCAACAGTAGCATGAGAAATTTCTACTCCTACAGGCAGTAAATCACTTAAATTTTCTCTTTTGGAATCCAACATAAGCTCATCAGAAGTACACATCATAACATTGTCCAGATTTATTTTTTGTTTCCTCTGAGTTATCTTAACAATAACTTGTCTACAACGATCATAGGCAATGGAATCTATATCAACAACTTCATCCAAAGGCTCATGAATATGTTGATCACTCTGTGATATAATGTCTTCTAAATTTCCTAGGGTATGAAAATGCTCCATTTTTGGTTCGTTACCTTTGTCCATTGCTTGAACCTTTTTAGATCCTTTACCTTGATCAGTTGTTTGAGCTTCTCCAGGTTCCTCATTTTCATCAGTTTCTTGATCATGTGTTTTATCATCAACTTCTTCCTCTATCTGGGTATTTGTCTTGGATACATCCACTTCTTCTTCAGTCAAATCAATAATCTCTACATGAGACACTGTAGTATGGGATTCATATTGTTGATCCAATGATTTCTTGGCTGCCACTTGTTGCTACAACATTTCCTCTCATGTTCTTATGTTTTCCTCCTCTTGCTTCTTCTTCAATTCTTCAACTATTATGTTTTGTTCTTCTTCCTGTAATCTATTTTCCTCTTTTTCTGGATCACACTGCTCCTATAAATCCCTTTTCTTTTGTTCAACTTTTGTAGCTCTTATGTTGTTCATTTTACATAGTCAAGAATTATAGCAACAAGAGGAAACCCGAGTTATCTTGTTTTGAAACTCGACGTTTCAATCCCCAATATGGGATTATTATTATTTATTGCTCAAGAAGATACATTTTTAATTTGTGAGCTTGCTCTCCTTACGATGATCCTAGCTTGGGGATTGAAACATCGAGCTTCAAAACAAGTTAATGTAGGTTTCCTCTTGTTGCTCTAATTCTTGAATGCTTAAAATGAAAAACCTAATTGTTTCCCTCCATGGAAAGGAGGCGTTGGTTGAGGTATGTTTGTTCGAGAATAAGGATTAAAATGGCTCAAAAATTGTCATTAAGCACCACCTCCACAGTAATAGAAACAATGGCATCTTCAAAAATGCAAGTTTGGCTTTTATTAGATATGGAATTAGGTATACAAGGAAAGAAATCATAGAAAAAATAGATTTGCTTTAGTCAAACACTCATAAGACACTGGACATCACATATGTATCAAGGATACTAAGATCATCGCTAAATTAGAACATTATGGAAAAAGGAAGATATGGGAATCCCTAGAAATCGAATGAATGAAAATAATATGAACATAGACAAGGGTTTAAAGATTAGTGAAGCTTGAAAGCATGTCTTGCATATCCTTAAAATTAATAATAATCCAAATAATTAAAGTAATGGGTCAGCTACAAAGTTTACCTTCGACATAAAGAGGATTATTATTATTTATTACTCAAGAAGATAAATTTTTAAT
>ML796660.1:237240-276934 GCA_009831015.1 Picea engelmannii
TGTGTGTGTGTGTGTGTGTGTGTGTGTGTGTGTGTGTGTGTGTGTGTGTGTGTGTGTGTGTGTGTGTGTGTGTGTGTGTGTGTGTGTGTGTGTGTGTGTGTGTGTGCATGCGCGCGCACGCCATTGTGTCTTTTATGTTTTTATTAAGAAACCATTTGCAATAATTAATTGTATAAGGTTAAAATCTATAATAAAGTCATTGCACCATAAATCCTTACACACACACAAAATCTTCTTCTAAATACCAGTTCCCTATACATGGGATAAGTTTCTTGGCTTGATGAGTCAATGTTGGACATTCTTTACAAAAAATAATGAAATACAATCGAGCTAGGAAGAAATCGCAAATGAGTGAATATGGCTTCTTATACTAAGATTCAAACCTGAGAATGTATTTCTAGCACATATCACTTCCAATAAATATGAAGCCCTGTAAAAAGAGGGTACAACACATAGCTTTTTAGCTACCTTATGAACTCGTTCGATCATAGTTTTCAACAGATTGGATATAATAGTTGTCCAATTGAATGATTTCCCTATTGTAGCCATTGTATAAGCTAATGGAATCCATGCATCAATAAATTAAGAACATTCTTTTTCTCCATATAATTGACATAATAGCATCATGACATACATGTATGGTTCACTCAACCTTGTAATGTTATACCACCCAATAGATCTATGATTTTTTTTTAATCTTCCTTCCACCAACTAGATATTATTTACCCTACATCATGTTGGTCATATAAACCTTGTACACATGTACACAAGTTTTTTTTAGTATCACTTCTGAGAATGGAAATTTATAATACTTATCTATTTCTTGAGATAGGAAAACCCCACAAAATCATGCTTATCATCATTAATCACATCATTCTTAGGATTAGTATTATTTATGATCCATTCAATTGCTTATGCACATGGAAACACTAGTGCTCTGTCAAAATAGCATGTAAGAGAGATCTCCTAATATTCGTGAAAACCCTATCATCAATTACCCTTACTACAAGATCACGATGGTGTATAATATTTGGAAATTATTCTCTCTTGAATTTTTGATATATCTCATTCAAACCTAATAACAAAACTTTCCCAAAACCTGTCTTTTCGACGAAACTCGCGACGATTCCAAAAAAACTTGTATCGACGCACTTAAAAAAGAAAAACCTTTCTACCCCTCTTTAGTAGTCTTCTGAAAATTCTTTTTTTACTTTCAGTGCTTTGAAAAAAACCTTCTTTTATAGGTGCTTTCCAAAAAATTTCTATATTTGATGAACTTCAAAAAAATTACTCTAGTTTTTTGCCCTCGGGAAAAAACTTATTCGTACCTTTTCGACATCTTCAACGTTTCAGGACTTCATATGTTTTGTGACATTGCACTTGTCATATTGTACATGGATCTATATTTTTACTTCGAGACCATCTGTATGAACAACATGACTCATGAGATTCAAACCATGAGTCTTTTTCTTGTACAAGGACTCAACTTAAGAGTGTTTGAACATGCTTCATCACTTCCAGTTTTCTTTCTTTTTCGATCAAGTGGGGCATTGATAACAATGTGATTTAGACAACTTAGGAATTATATTTACTTTGTAATATTAGTTTAGTGTCAATATTGGTGTAATTAATTAAACAACTAATTAGGGTTTTGTTAATAGACATCTCCTTAATTATTGAGGAATTTTGCGTTATCTTATGTGTGGTCCTTTATCACACCACCAGTTTGAATGTTGTTATTGATGAAGCTATATTTTATCTTTATTCATACATATTTATGTTCTTATGCTTCCCCTAATCTGGTTTTTGGTTTCTATAAATATTTATCATGTACTTCTCTTCACACTACAAGGAAAACGCCACTTAGTGGAGGTTTTGGCAGAGGTTTTTAGTGTTACAAGATTGGGAAAAATGATCAAAACTTATGCTAAAACCTCTACTTTTGGCAATAGAGGGTTTAGCGGATTTTCTTTATAACTAAAAACTCTAGGTGACTGGGGGGTCCTAATAAAGGTTTTCTTTTAGTGTGCTTCAAACAACAAGTCGCAATGGTGTGCACACAATATGCACTAGTGTGTATTGTTATCAACCTAATTTTTCTCACATGTACAACTTGAGTAGTTTTGCATGGATACATCACTATTGTAGTCATAACCTACATTATGCGCTCCACTTCATCATCATATGACCTTAGGGTACCTCACTTCACTGAGTCAACCCTTCATTTGACCATTTTCTAAGGCACACATATTATCCCTCTTTTTTGTGCATGATGCACATGAAATCCCTTGATTTCTATGCGACCCTTCATAAATGTAAAAACAGATAATTAGAAAGTCATTAATGTGCTTATTCTTGTTTAGATGGTGTAGTGGGTATGTATGGACTTGGTCAAACCCCCATTTCATTAATAACATTGATTTAATCTTCCATGATGTCCATTGAAATTATGAATTATCATTAATTCATTAAGAGAATTCACATGGAAGCTAGATCTAAGAAGGGGCTTAACTATTCACTAATAAATAAAGGTCACAGGGTTGCATTTTAGAAGAGAGAACCGAAGAGTGAGGTTGTGCTATAGAAATTTTCCTAGAAATACTTGAAACAATTATTCTTGTCCCTCCACCATTAAGAGTTTCTTTCATAATAGTTAGCTTCCACCAATGTTCACCACAAATGGAGCTTAATTTTTCCTATCAAGATTTTGAGCTTGAGCGCACAAGGAGAAAACAACCTTCCCAAATAGAGGATTTGGAGCTCACCTTGCTACAACAAAGCCATCTCTTCAAGTGTATTACTATGAGTCGATCCTACCTTACTTGGATTTAATACAAACATTGTAATTTTTCCATCACATGTTGTGTTTTCATTGCTAGATGTTAATATTGAATTCATTATTTGTCACTTGCCTCTCTTTCATTCACAAGATAAGATTTAGTATATTATTTGCATGTGTCCCTGTTGTCTTTTATTTTGTTTTATTTCCATTGTTGTTTGTATCTAGTTAAATAACCAACTAGATTAGGTGTTTTGGTACATTTGTTATTTAAAATAACACCAACAGATTGACGACTCCACTTGGGGTTGGAACCGTAAATCTTACTCCCTATTGTATGTGTGTTTGATCTCTTTATTTTGGTCGTTAACAACCTTATTTTTTTCATTTTGTTTATTGTTACAGCCACCCAATGAGGGTTGTCTTAGTAAAAAATCCTAAGTTTTAAGTCTTTGCCCGCGTACAATTGTTATTTTATGTTCTCCAAGTAGTGCACAATTTTACTGTAGAAATTCATATGTATGCAATTATTCAGTCATTTACTCGGTGACTGCACTATTTTTTGAATTTTTCATTTTGTTGGTTTTATTCTACATTTTTTTACAGACTATTCTGCTTATTCCCTTAGATCTATTGATTGTCTAGTGTTGTTTTGCTAGGTTTTCAAGGAAACATTTTAGGTAAGGAAATAAATCTATGCATTACTACTACTTGTTAATTTTACATTTTTTTTAATTATTATTACTAAGCTATGTTGTTTCAACATTAAATCAAAATTTTAGATTATTTTTTATTTCATTTGAAGTTCGTTTTCAAGTTAACTAAAGTTTGATTAGAGAAAAATCCATTGAATTTTAGTACTTATTCTTTTATTTCAAGTTAATTTATCATTCAATTTCCAACAATTTATATTTAACTTCCAACAATTTATATTTAACTTCCAACACTTTATTTGTGAATAAGTTACATCACTTGTGCACACACTTCACAGATAAAGTATATGCTTAGTGCATGACCTCAAGTTTAACCCTTAAAATCAACAACTTATTTAATTATTCAACTAAATTCCTCACTTGAGGGCCAAAAATGATATTTTAGCTAGGTTAAGAGTGTGGGGATGGGCATCTAAACAACTCACACACTCTTTCACATTTTAGACATTGTTGTCATCTTTTAGGGTGCTTGGAAATTTTTTCTAACAGATAAAGTTTAAAACCTATTTCACAAAGGATGCACTCTCTTTTGAGTGTTATTATTGAAATTAGGAACAAAGATTTTATTGAGACACCTAGCTCTTTCAAGATAAATATCACATAATTATTAGAGGTAGATAACCCTTTGTTTGGATTTGTGAAGAGGTAACTTAGTGACCATTCACTAGATTCCCATCCAAGGTTGCTCTCTCATGTGAAGGGGCACATAAGACATATAGTTGTTGGCTTCTAGAAGTTACTCCAGTGCCCTTCACTATAATTGTTTCTTTAATACCTTCACTCACTCCTTCAATGGAACCTCATTACCATCCCATCCCTTTTGAGTGATTGGAAGGCCCTTTTCATTCATATATTCACTCACTTTATCTCAATGGATCTCATTACCATTTGTTGAGAAGTGTTTGGAAGGGACTTTACTCTAGACACGATTGTGAGCATACAATTGGTAGCATATATTAGGATATTGTATTTCTTATATTGTCTTTCTTTTTATAGGATAAAGAATTTTTACTTTAAAGGTTTTACATTTTGTATTTTATTTAAAACCCATATTTAATCATTTGTTGCACCACTTAAGCACATAGTTTTAATCCAGACACATTTTAGCTCAAAGTAAATTGTTTTTATATCACACTTATCCTTTTACCTATTAATTCACCAATTGGAGAGGTTTAATATCCAAGAATCATAGCGACTCCTCATTTTTGTATGCATTCTCTTAGTATTCAAGCCCCCCCCGACATTATTTGGAGGGGTCTCTCTCTTTCCCTTGCACATTATGTTCTAGTATCCCCATTGGTTCCATCCATGTCAAACTTGACTACATTAAGCTCATACTCTGCTAGCTTTTCCACCTCGAACTTGATTATGTCAATCTTGTCCATTGTTCCAACATTCATAATGGCCATAACTAACATCAACCAAAACTCATCCCTTCCATATATGGCTAGTTTGAATCTTCCCAGTTTGACTAGGATAATTAATGATCTTATTTGACATGATGCTACTTGGCCAACCATGCCCACCAAGCTTCCCTCTGACATTCCAAATTTTGATGGATTTGTGAGAAAGGATCCATCCAACCATATTATGTGTTCTCATTTATGGTGTTTTTCCAATAGTATCACAGATGATACTTTTAGGCTTAGGTTATTTCAATGCACCCTCACTAGATTTACGAGGAAATGGTATATTGAACAACTTGCCAATACTTGTGCCTCTTTTGACTCCATATCTAAGGTTTTTCTTACCATTTTACAGTTACTAGTCTATTATGATGCAAGTGTAATTGAGATTCTTAGTACTTGTCATTAAACTACGTCCACTCATATCACTAACTATATTCATGAATAACATAAGGGATGTAGCTAATGTAAGATTGACCTCCAAGTTTTGATACTCTTGGATTGGTTCTCCAAGTCTCTTCTCCTTATGTTTTCCAAGAACATAGCCACCACTATGCCTAAGACTAAAGAGGAAGCCATTTTTAAGGCCCAACAATTTGACCTCATTTATGCCCAATTTGGGTATCTATAGATTGTTATTCCAGATGATCCACGTAATCATTCCTCGTAATAGAATATGTGTTAGGGTATCCCATTCCACTGGTGATGTGATTATGTGTATTCCTCAATCCCCTAATTCACTCAGTTAAATAAATTTATCCACTAGTATTAGCATGTTTGATAACCATTATTGTGGAGCTAGCCCTTCATTTGTCCTCCATGTGTATAAGTATCTTAACACACCTCATCCCAATCCTAATTTTTTTATATGATGCATCATGTTATCATCTTATTTATGTGCCAACATATCCTATTCTAGGTCTCATGCTCATCTTCATGTGCACAACCCTTCGTGTAATGGTCCTTCTTGTAGTGACACTTCCATGTCATATGGTCCTAGTACCTCTTATGGGGTCTTCCATTCATCCCATATGATCCTTTTCCTTTTCCTTTTCTAGGTCCCCTGGCACAACTTTGGGTGTTGTAGATCCTTCAAATACAAGTTTAATCATTTTTAACTTAAACATGGATGAGCAACGTCTTTGTTTGTCGATTGCATCTCAGCTTCCAATTACCATCAAAAACCTTATTTTCCACTTTTACATAAGTGATGAAGGTGTGGCCATGTGTGTCATGTCCACTCATGTGTTGAATAAATTAGGTTCTCTTGATCTAGTTCCATCAATAATCACCCTTTGTGCTTATGATGGTCATCATTCCCAACCTTAAGGACTTTTACAAAATGTTACTCTTGAACTAGTTGGAAAGATAGTTATGATCAATATTGAATTTGTATATGCTTAGCTTGACTACAATATTTTTCTAGGTCATAATTATATGTATTCTATGATGTTAGTTGCCTCATCCATTTTTTGCCTCATGATGTTTCCCCATAATGGAAATATCACTACATTGGATCAACATACATATTATAATCCCAAACAATAATCTAATATGGACAATGTCTTACCTACACATGAGGGCATCTAGTCCATACCCTAATTTACTGAAGAAGTCCTGGTGTCTTTAAATACCCCACTTTGCTTAGAACATATATTGGTTTTCTACCACATGTTTAGGTAGAAGGTCCATTTCTTATGTGTACCATTGCATCAAGGGAACCTTCTCGTTAGCCATCAAATAGATACATCAATTCCTCATCTTCCAGTCCACCATTTGAAGGGACTCCATGGTTAGGATCAAACATAATGTAAACTCCTTTTCTTTGAATCCCCCACTTGGTGTAGTAGGGACCCCTATAATGACCTCATTGAATCTCCCTATACTTACCTTGGGTATCCCTATTCAATACCTTAATCCACCCATGCCCTCAACCCCATATCCTCATATAGTATTAATTCCTATGCAACCTGTAAGTGTTCCCTCATTATCCAACTTAGAGTCATGTAAAGATTCCATCCATCTAAATAAGATTATAAATGGTAAAGAAATATCTAGGGGTAAAAACAAGAAAGCTAGAGGCACTAGTACTCATGGATTGGCTCTAGACACTTCAAACACTAGTTCTACTCAAGTTACTCCTATTTTTGCTCTTTGAAACATCACGAACCATGCCACCAATCAGTACCCTATTATATCAAAGCTATTACCTTTGTCCTAGTAGTACAAATCACTCTTCCTGATCACGTGGATAAGTGCAACAAGGAATTGCATACTAACCATCCTTATGCATTGTGTGACACATTTTACCAATTTGCATCATTATCCTAAATTGATTGAGTTTTTGGATACGCTTGCATATATTTTCTAGATCGAATTTATGTCGTGAATGGTGCCTACATCTAATACTGGTTATGGATTCTATATCCATTTGTTGCATTTCCACTTCAGTGGGCTCCTTGTCATTTGATCATTCTTCATCTTTATTATATATTTATTGAAGAACTTCATTAGTTGCTTTGGTGCCCTTAACCTCGCCATGGGTGGCGTTTTATTACATAACATCATCTATTTGTGTTTCTTATGTGAGCCATACTTTGCACCCTTACAACGTTAATAAAGGTTCCAACCTTAACATTAGTAGCTCTTGAATCAATTCAGTTGTTATACTTAATACCCTTGGCTTTAGTAGCTCATTTTTTCACTCAAATGAAGATATTATAGAAGCCATGAATTCTCTTGATTGTCCATGGGATGATATGCATCATTGTTCTTATTTCCTTCCTCGAGATGTGTTCACCCTAAAGAATCCTTCTGACCAATACTTCATGCAAACCAAGGATTTCATATACCTTAGACATGTTGATTGGTTGAAAAATTTGATTCTTGCTCCAAATACCTTCGAGGAATGTAACATGGACAATATTTCTCCCACCATTAAGATGGACATTTCTATTACCGTCGATGTCACTAAAAACATCCTTCACCATGCAATACAATTTGGGGCATCAAGTTATTAATGGTAAATTTTCTCATCGGATTGTGATCCTTCAAGAATATGATCTTAAGTTCATCACTCCTAGGAGTAAGGAATCCTTGGCCCTTAGCAATTTCATCATTGATCTACCCATGGACACAATGGATCCTTTTATTAATGATAATCTCCTCGATGAGCATAGTTTTGTCATTTTGTCATAGGACCCTTGGAATGATGATATTTTGGTTTATTTGTGCACCCAACAGTTTGATCCCTATTTGTTGTGAGACAATTAATGACATATACATCACCAATATCCTATATATATCCTCATTGGAGATGTCATTTACCAGTGAGGAGTTAATACCATACTACATCATTGCCTCACTCATGAAGGGGATAAACGGGTTTTACATGATTTCCATAGTGGCACCCATGGCGGTAATATTTCAATGATGGCCACTACTCAGAAGTCAATTTCATCCAAGGAGTCAAGCAATGTGCCAATTTTCAAATTTACACTCCCAAGGTTAGAGCTCCACCAACTTTGCTTCACCTTGTAGTCACCACTAGTCCTTTTTCCAATCCAGGGATCAAATTTGTGGAGGGTCATCCTACATCCATCAAAAATCATAAGAACATTGTAGTGACCATCGATTATTTTCAAAGTGGGTTGAAGCCATGCCAACCTTCAACAACACTTTAGACACAACCACCCACTTCTTGTTTAACCACAACATTACTAGCTTTGGTGTCCCTAAACAATTGTTCTTTGACCATGGAACACATTTTAAACATGAATCCTTTCACAAGTAATCTTTGCATTTATGTTTCATGCACAAGTTTTTCTCTTTGTACTACCCAAAGGATAATGGATAAGTTGAGGTCATTAATAAGTTCCTCAAAACCTTGCTGCAATAGATAGTTGATAAGAACAAATCTAGGTGGCATCATATGTTGTTCTCCACTTTATGGGATTATGGCACATTAGTCAAGAGTTCCATGGGGATTACACCCTTTCATCTCATTCATCACATAGAGGTAGTTTTATCCATTGAGTGTAAAATTGCCTTCCTCTATTTGGCCATCAAACTCCTTCCCGATACCACTACTATGGAGCAAGGACTAGTTGCATTGGAACAAGCAAATGAAGGCCATTGCATTGCTTTACGAAATAATGAAGTTGTAATAAAACCCTCCAAATCCTAGTATAACATCCAAGTCTAGCCTTTCTCATTTCAAAAAGGTGACTTAGTCCTTATCTATGACCAAACACATTTTATTTTAGGGCATAGGAAGTTTGAGTCCTTATGGTAGGGTCCTTATACTATCAAATGATGTTTAGGAAAGGGGGAATATTTTCTTGTTTTCCTTGATCATGAACTCCTCAAGAATCCCTGCAATGTTTTGTACTTGAAGATATTCTACTTGTAAGCATCATTCATTTTCATATGTATATACCTTGATTTTTATTTTTCTTTCTAGTTTTGATGTCACATTTGACTTGACTCCTTCTAGTTTTCTTTTGCTTAATTTTATATGGTTCCTCGATCTATTTGTCACATTGGTTTCACTAATGGAACAAAATTCTAAACTTATAATCTTTCTTTAGTGACATGGTCCATTTACTGACCTTTGCATACCCTACTCGATTATAATGGTGTTTCCACTAGACCTATCACCAATAACTAGGTTGAATACAATGTTGTGATTGGATTACTTGTTAATTCCCTTTAGTTGTGTATCCATCACCTTCACATTCATCTCGATTCTTGGCTTCTCATCGCACAGTGGAATAATTGTTACATGTTTCATAATCCTCGCCTATTTAGAAAATATTTGCAAGCTTAACTATTGGTTCAACAATTTGATTTGATTACGTTCATACATGTTCCTAGAAGTCACAATCACTTTATAGATCAAATTGCAAATCAAATTGTAGATTGGATTTCATCACATTCATTAACATGAAAGTAAATATTACATGTATATAAATGGCATCACATAATCATAAAAAAGAATGTAAATATGAAATTTTCACACACATCCATCTTGAAGTACAAATCTTTTCATACAAGCAACAACCCACATGGGGATGTCAACAATCTATGAACATGGAAATCCCTCTCATGTACCTCAAAACCTCCAGAAATTGGAAAAAAAAAATATGAAACATGGTCAACTCCCTCATCCAAAGAGAATTCTTTGGTAATTAGAGCAAAATTCTCATCAAGTTTTGAACTCTCTGTTCTCGAAATAATCCAAAAATCATATCACTATTCTCTACAACACTCCCATCTCAAAATAAATTCCTAATTCCACACAAAATTCTAAACCTATCTCCATGAAATATTGTTATGCATGTGTCTTCTCAATGTTGGAAGGTTCTTACAGCCTCTCACTAGAATGTACAAGTGCCACTAGATCAGCAAGTAACCTAAAAATTCCACCCTCTCTCACCCCTCTAGTCAAAGTCCTCATACTATATTGATTACAATAATTGATGGTGTGAATGTTGTCCCTCAAATGAAACTCTCCATCATACATCTATCATACAAGAAATTGAAAGAATATTCTTATTCAAACTAGGAACATACATAACATTGCTCAACTTAAGAACATTACTTGAAGGGATCTAGAAGGAAATGGAACCAACCCCTCTCACAGGGATAGTAGCATCATCACCAAGCTCCACACTCGTGCCTCCCTCTTGATCCTAGAACCTATTGAATAATGTCTCAAAGCTCCATAGTCCACATAGCATCCAACATTAGACATAGTATTGGAAAACAAGGAAGAGACCATAACCCTATCGATCTTTAAAAAATCTACAATATGAAGAAGAACCAACCCTTCCAAAGGTCCAAGTGCTTCTATCAAGTAACCTAGGGTTTCAAACCCAACAACCTCAACAAGGTCAAGAACCTATCTCAGGTACACAACAACTGAAATATTAATTCCCTCTTACACCTAGAGTGATCTCAGCCACAATAGCTCTAATACCATGTTGAAATTTATTGGAGTAAGGCAATTAATGCAACTTTAGAAATTTCACCTCTTTCCTAGAGGTTTCCTAGATCTTAACCATGCCAATTTTCCTCCTTAAGGATGTTATGAAATAGAAATAAAACAAAAACAACAATGAACAATATTTCACCTTTTAACAACCCCAATCAATAAGGCAATCTAAGAGAAAAGATACCAAAGTGTGACAACAAGTTTCAATCGTCTAGGGAAATCTTATCATGCATAAAAAAAATCTCAAATTCACTTGATGGCAACTATAAATACAATTGTAAATCTTCCCCAACTTATTCAATATTAATGATAAATCATTTAACAATTTTAGCCTTAACTTATGTCAAATCAACAAGACATATTAATGCTAGAAATTACCAAACCATGAAGAAATAGATAGTTGAAAATCAAGTCTACAATAGAGACAATTTTGAATAGTTCAAAAATTCATAAACATGTATAAATATGAAGTTCAATTACATAACATAACTTCATCATAAGGTTATTACAATCCTTTAGCTCTCCAAAACCCTTGCTAGGGAACACCAAGAAAACCCTAGCTCCACCAAGATACTCCACAAGCTAGCATTAACGCTAGCAAGTCGCCTAAGCAAGGCATCTCCTCTTCTCCTCCACTTCAACAAGGAAAAAGTAAGGTTTAATCACAAAAACCTAGATCCAATGTCTCAAAGGGATGAAATCCTAACCCCAATATTCAAGATGCTCCAAAATCTCCAAGAAAACCTGGCACCTTTGAGACAAGAGAGAGAAAATACAAAGATGGAGATTTAAGAGAGAGAGAGAGACTAGTGTACTCCTCTAATCACATCTCTAACACAAACATGATCAAGAATGACAATGATAAGATCATCATCTCCAGCATATTCTTCACAAGAGTAAACCTTGGTATCTCACAAGAGAAAGCTCCCAAACAATATGTCCTCTTTACCTTCCATAACTTCTCCTAGGGTTTCCTCATAAACCCTAGAATGTCACTCTAAGAATATAAGTAAAAATAGAAGAGTACAATGATGATGATGATGAAAGGACTCATTTATTCCTCTATAAATATGAGAGGTAATGGAGGCCAATAACACATATGTGGGCCTAAACCCTTAAACCCCCAAAGCCATAATTATGCTCACACATGTTGATTGCTACACTCCAAGGATACAGATGTCAAGGTCCAAGGTGATGGCATTCAAAAGAAAGGCACCAATGCAAGGGTGCTCCATGAGATGTGTTCAATGCTCCTCCTACAAGCCCCTGATGACCCTAATTATCCTCGTAATCCATGTGCTTCACTGGGTCCATTCCCTCTACATGAATACTATCTCAACCCAAGCATCTCCAAGTCAACTCCATACCTCCATGCAAGCATCCAATCCACCCCATGTTATATGGGGCTCAAAACCATCTTCCTAAATGCTAAACACTCCTCCTCCAATGTAGGGTTTTCTTTAAATAATCAACCTCTTCGATGAGGTGAGCATGTAGAATGTCACGAAACTATTTGAATATTGTTGGAAAGATTGAGTCGATCCTACCTTACTTGTATTTAATACAAACATTGTAATTTTTCCATCACATGTTGTGTTTTCATTGCTAGATGTTAATATTGAATTCATTATTTGTCACTTGCCTCTCTTTCATTCACAAGATAAGATTTAGTATATTATTTGTATGTGTCCTTATTGTCTTTTATTTTGTTTTATTTCCATTGTTGTATGTATCTAGTTAAATAACCAACTAAATTAGGTGTTTTGGTACATTTGTTATTTGAAATTCAACCAACAGATTGACGACTCCACTTGGGGTTGGAACCGTAAATCTTACTCCCTTTTGTATGTATGTTTGATCTCTTTATTTTGGTAGTTAACAACCTTATTTTTTTCATTTTGTTTATTGTTACAGCCACCCAATTAGGGTTGTCTTAGTAAAAAATCCTAAGTTTTAAGTCTTGGCTTGCATACAGTTGTTATTTTATGTTCTCCAAGTAGTGCACAATTTTACTGTAGAAATTCTTGTGTATGCAATTATTCAGTCATTTACTGGGTGACTGCACTATTTTTTGAATTTTTCATTTTGTTGGTTCTATTCTACATTTTTTACAGACTATTTTGCTTATTCCCTTAGATCTATTGATTGTTTGGTGTTGTTTTGCTAGGTTTTCAAGGAACATTTTAGGTAAGGAAATAAATCTATGCATTTCTATTGCTTGCTACGTTTACATTTTTTTTAATTATTATTACTAGGCTATGTTGTTTCAACATTAAATCAAAATTTTAGATTATTGTTTATTTCATTTGAAGTTCGTTTTCAAGTTAAATAAAGTTTGATTAAGGAAAATCCATTGAATTTTAGTAGTTATTCTTTTATTGCAAGTTAATTTATCATTCAATTTCCAACAATTTATATTTAACTTCCAACGCTTTATTTGTGAATAAGTTACATCACTTGTGCACACACTTCACACATAAATTATATGCTTAGTGCATGACCTCAAACTTAACCCTTAAAATCAACAACTTATTTAATTAGTCAATTAAATTCCTCACTTGAGGGCCAAAAATAATAGTTTAGCTAGGTTAAGAGTGTGGGGATGGGCATCTAAACAACCCGCACACTCTTTCACATTTTAGACATTGTTGTCATCTTTTAGGGTGCTTGAAATTTTTTCTAATAGATAAAGTTTAAAACCTTTTTCACAAAGGATGCACTCTCTTTTGAGTGTTATTATTGAGATTAGGAACAAAGGTTTTATTGACTCACCTAGTTCTTTCAAGCTAAAGATCGCCTAATTATTAGAGGTAAGATAACCCTTTGTTTGGATTTGTGAAGAGGTAACTTAGTGACCATTCATTAGATTCCCATCCAAGGTGGCTCTCTCATGTGAAGGGGAACGTAAGACATATAGTTGTTGGCTTCTAGAAGTTACTCCAGTGCCCTTCACTATAATTGTTTCTTTAATACCTTCACTCACTCCTTCAATGGAACCTCATTACCATCCCTTTTGAGTGATTGGAAGTCCCTTTTCATTCATCTCTTCACAAACTTTATCTCAATGGAGCTCATTACCATTAGTCTAGACACAATTGTGAGCATACGATCGGTAGCATATATTAGGATATTGTCTTTCTTTTTATAGGATAAAGAATTTTTGCTTTAGAGATTTTACATTTTGTATTTTATTTGAAACCCATATTTATTCATTTGTTGCACCACTTAAGCACATAGTTCTAATCAAGACACATTTTAGCTCAAAGTAAATTGGTTTTATATCACACTTATCCTTTTAACTATTAATTCACCAATTCGAGAGGTTTAATATCCAAGAACCATAGTGACTCCTCATTTTTGTATGCATTCTCTTAGTATTCAATCCCCCCCCAACATTATTTGGAGGGGTCCCTAGTCTTTCTCTTTCCCTTGCACATTGTGTTCTAGTATCCCCATTGGGTCCATCCATGTAAAACTTGACTACATTAAGCTCATCCTATGCTATATTTTCCACCTCGAACTTGATTATGTCGATCTTGTCCATTGTTCCAACATTCGTAATGGCCAGAACTAACATCAAACAAAACTTGTCCCTTCCATATATGGCTAGTTTGAATATTCCCAGTTTGACTAGGCTAATTAATGATCCTATTTAACATGATGCTACTTGGCCAACCATGCCCACCAAGCCTCCCTCTGACATTCCAAATTTTGATGGATTTGTGAGAAAGGATCCATCCAACTATATTATATGTTCTCATTTATGGTGTTTTTCCAATAGTATCACAGATGATACTTTTAGGCTTAGGTTATTTCAATGCACCCTCACTAGATTTATGAGGAAATGGTATATTGAACAACTTGCCAATACTCATGCCTCTTTTGAGTCCATATCTAAGGTTTTTCTTACCATTTTACAGTTACTGGTCTATTATGATGCAAGAGTAATTGAGATTCTTAGTACTTGTTGTTGTGTTGGTTTTGTCACTTTGGTGAGCAAAAACACAACACTTGCATGTTTAGATAAGCCTGCTAAACAAGACAAAATTTTGTGATTTGGTTAGACAAACCAAATACACATGAAAACAAAGAAATACAACTAAAAACAACTAAAAAAATAAATGTTAGAGAATCTTTAGAAACTAGAACCATGAAAATAAAAAATTGACCAACATATAGCTACCAATGGAACAACAGATTGATAGGATAAACATCGTAGAGAAAGGTAGGGACTTATGAGTACCCTATTCCTCCTTGGGAGGTCTCTTGAGTTCCCTAATTGAGAGATATTCTCTTCATACAATGGAGGAAATGAGAAATGGTGAAGAAAAACAATGCCTATTCCCTCAAGAGGTGAGTGGAATGGCCTATTGCAATGGTGCTTGAAGGCTTCAAAGAGAAAAGAGGATTCCCAAAGAAGAATTCTTGCAGCATAACAATATATTGAAGATTTTATTTTCTTAGCACACCCATGGATCTTATTTATAGCATCCATTCGTGGAAAAATGTAATTGGTTCATAGTGTGATCAAGGGGCCTTATAGGGCACCCTCTAGCCCTTGACCAACCTCTAAGCTAGATTTTTCTCATATATGAGTGTCAAATCGTGTTGGGGGTCAGACTAGAAGTGGTTAAGGGGCCAACAAGATCCATAAATGTGTCGGTCATAGAAGTCCACATCTTTTCTTTGAGACAATCGCGCATTTTGCAGACAGTGCACGCTAAGGCCTATGTTATCTTGTGCATTATGCGCACTATGTGCACGCTTCCTTTGGTGAATCTACACACTTTGATTTTTGACCCAATTATATGGTTTTTTTTCCTTTTGATGGATTTTGGTGTTGTAGGTGGACTAATTGCTGCTGGAATTGATGTTTTTCTTCAACCATTGTGTGCAATGTTGCAGATGATTTTTCAGTGATAATATATGCCTCCTGATGTGTGAGGTTAGGAGCATACGTATAGCCAAAATACATCAATGTTTCTTTTGCTGAGAGTGCCATTGTAAGGAAGAGTGAAGAGAGGAACTGCAAGAGCAATCTTCTGGAGGGAGAGGGAAAATTGTGGGACCCAAACCTTTCTCTAGGGAGAAAAAAGAAAATGTGTGTACAAACAAGGCGGGCATGCCCCATACATGTGTCATGAAACCAAATTGTGAGACTGTAACTGAAGATGTATGTTGATTTATATAATTGCAGTGCCCTCGGGGACGGTTGATAAAGGTAGATGACAATTCTGAATGGTGAACAAACTCTGAAGGGAGGCAAGGATGACTGTAAGAATTGTCGATGACTCGTAGGCATTGATGGCCTAACAGATTCAGAGGTCTTTGACTAGTATGAAACAACTGCAATAGTCGCATAGTAAGACCCATCGTAACATGAGAATTTGTTGAAGTTGAATGTTATGGGGGTCAACGGAATCAGAGAGAAATGATGATTCTCTCTGTGTCATCTGAGATTCCTCATTGAAAAGGTAATGAGAGTCAAGATAATACCGCCCTTTTGGAAACTATGTTGATGTCGACATGAAGGGTGACGCGATGCCAAGAAGCCAAGGGCGTCTGGAAATCCATTGAGTAATGGGTGATATCATGTACTAATGGGTAACATGAACGAAGTCAAGATGTCGTGGGACTCAAGACTTCCCTTGGTTGGGGAATTTTGAAGGATACCAGCAACCGTAAAAATGGATCCAGTGTCAGGGGGACAACTAGATATGGGGTTAAATTGTGCCAGAGGCTAACAAAGTGGGAAAAATCAGAGATCGTGGGTATATGGACTTGGGATACTCGGGGTTTGTTAACAATGTCAATGTGAAAAAAGGGTGGATGCCCCAACCAAGGGAGACATGGGTTGTTGTGCCAGGGAAAAGGAGGTCATTAAGGATGACAATGAAAAATCTATGTATATGCTGGAAACAAAGTATTTTTACAATTACCAAATAAATAAAGAATAATTTGGGTTGAGTATACAGATACAGAAACAAGTGCCCCAGTGAAAGATGGCTTGGCGTGTTAGGGCGCAATTTTGTGAAAGAGAACTGGTGGAGGGTGGGGGCCCCATGAGTGGGTTTCTATATTTGGTAAATGGATGGAGGACAATATACATATGGGAAAGCTAATGATGGATGAGATGGATGGCTAATGAAACTGTAGAGATGCAGTCAATAGAACCGAGATGATATGACCTGGGAGTCCATTAGGAAGGTTAGCAATTTGATGAGAAGAATTATGGGGTTCATTCTCAGAAGTGCATAAGACTATCGGGACTCCCATTCCTAAGGGGTGAAATCAACATGAGTGTCAGGTTTCCAGGGGGAACTATGAATGGGAAAACTCATGTGGGGGAGAGTGTTATCGGATGATAGTACCAAAATGAGGTAGAGGTGAACATACTATAGAGCCGAATCTAGGGACCCTAAAGGTAAATTTCAGAGGGTTTGACTGGGATATGCAATTGATTTACAGAGGGGATAATTACATGCTAGTGTTGAACATATACCTAAAGAGGTTGTAAGCTTTGTTGAACAAGTACCTGCACAAATGAAAACCAAATACCCGACGTGAACAATATCTGATGAGAAAGATCATATAACAGTTATTTGATAAAACTGAAAGTGAGCATGCTTACTTGAACGTGACGTGAGAAAAATGTTCCTCCGGGGCCAAGTGAAGATGGTGATCCGGGGAATGTGAATGTGTAGATGGTGGGATTTGGATCCTGTGGCTGAGAACAGATAAGAAAATGGAGTCTCTGGGCTCTTGTAAGAGAGTGTGGAAGTTGGGAAAAAGAGGCTATATATGGCTGGTGGGCCCACAATGCCACATCATTTGTACCTATCATTGTTGTTGAGCTGACGAGATAGCTGTGAGGAGATTTCTAGGTTGCGGGAGCGTGAGGCTACCGATCCGAGAGTGGCGAGAGATAGATTATTGGTTCTATCATTCTGCACCTTATGAATTTTAAAGTTTGTAGGTAGGGGATGTACAAAGGGTCGTACAGGGATTTTTAAGGGTAGGGGCCCACCTATGCATGGGAAAAGGGGGAATACCCATGCATATGTGTGCGGGTATAACCCCTTTTCCCACACATAATGTGCATATGTGCTTGACATAATCATGCATGTGGGCGTGAGAGTGGGACAGACAGGCGCGCATGAGATGCACACATGTGTGACTGACAGTTGTAAACTCATGCACGACTGTTTCTCAGATAGTTGTGCATGAGTGCGCAAGTGTACTAAGAACAGGTGTGCACATGTGTGCACCTGTCTGGGGAGAATCCGCACACTGTGGGTAGGTTAAGGGGTTGTGATTTTGTGATATTTTTATGTTTTTTGATGGATGATGAGGCTGATCAAATGTTTATGTGCGGATGAAAGTGATCAATAGAGTATATAGCACGATGCGGGTCCACTGGAGAGAGCGTGACTGGGACCAGTTATGAGAGGCGGTGAGGGAGCAGCCAAGAGTGTGGAGACACTTGGTAGCCTGCGGGTTGCTCAAATCCTTTGACTACCCTTTGATACTATCGCAAGAGTTCCTTCTTCAATACCTGATTGGGATGTGGAGCAATGATCTGCAATGCTTCATTGTGAGGGGGGAGCAGTTGACATTCTCTGCTACAGAGGATGTGTATTTCTTGATGAGACTCCCATTCTATGGGAGGGCACTAGTCGTTGATACCCATATTCTCGGGGAGGATCGGGTGGAGAACATGAAGGCTCACCATTGTACGGGGTCGAACCCTATGTCGGTTTCGGTCATCTGCATCGAGGCCATTTATGACCTCTTGATTGAGTGCATCACGACGATGGTGGTGAGGATAAACAGATCCTTGGGTACTCAGTGGATCACTAGTGGTCAGCTGAGGGTGGTGGAGAAGGTCTTGGATGGGGACCTGTTTGCAAGGGGTGTGCTTATGCACACCATGATGATGGCGCAGATGAACTAGTGTCGGCGAGCCGACTCCAGTGAATTTTCTTTCGGGTCCATTCTGGTGGTCTGGTTTTTAGAGAGGGTGTCTTTGTTGCACCTAAGGATCCTACTAGAGCCAACGGGGTGATGAGAGTCACGACTGATGTGATGGACCCACGTGTTGGCCCGACATGGAGGTGGGGAGGGTGGCCACTATTTCACAACCACAGTGGCTCGAGTGTGGTGCCAGATGCCACAAACTATCATGAGATATCCATACATGGGTATGGACTATCGGCATGATCCATACATGGTGTTGCCTCCGGGGGAGGACTGGGACCAGCAAAGTATGTGTGGTATTTTCATGTTTCGTGATTTTGATAGATAGTAGTTATTATATATGTATATGGATGTTAACACTATCTCTGGTGTTATTTTGCAGATGTGGGACCTCAAGGATGAGAGGAAGAGGTCGTAGGGGGGCTGACTTGTCAGAGGCCAGCTCGACAGGCACCTACAGAGTCGAGGTTTGGACAGAGGTGGCGGTGAGACGACGTTGGTGCTGGACCAGTGAGAGATCCACAGGGAGATGTCAGGGTCATGTTGGAGGATCTTTGCAGATGTTTTGAGTGGATTCTATAGGGTGTGCCTGAGGGAATGTGGGCCCACATCCAGGATGAGGAGGTCCTGGACTAGTGCGTGGGGCTACCAGCAGAGTGGCAGACCCTGATTCGTAGAGCAGCAATGGTGGGGGTAGAGATGATTGGATGGCTTCCCCTTGGAGTTGGAGGGCCCCCAACTGGTGGGGCACCTCTGGCTAATAGAGGACCTAGGGTGGGAGCTCTAGGGACACCTTGAGTGTCGTTTTTGTATATATATGGGTTTATGGGCCTAGTTTTGTATAGGGTATTGGATACACATTTTTTGAACTCATAGGGGTGAGGGGACTCATGAGCTTACGGGCGATTGCATATCTATATTTTTTGTAAACAATTATGACCTTTTATGATATATATATATATATGGATATATTTTGATCATGCATATCTCTTTGTTTTATGCTTTATGATGTCTATTCTATGTGTTTTGACAGATGTGTGATGCTATGTATATGATGTTTGTTTAATGTGATAAATGTCAATATAATACTAGGTTAGCCATGTGATCTGCTACTTGATTAAGTGTACTTGAAATATGTGTAAATGTGATGGAATCAAAGTTGCGAGATAGGAGTCTAACTTGCAGGTATTTGCAAAAGAGGCAAGGATCGTGAACATGATATACATTTTTGAGATGCAGGACAACAAGCTGGAAATCTAATAGAACGCTAAGGTGATGAATGTGGTGGTGACTGGCCTCGGCGAGGAGACCAATGACGGTGTCGTATTCGGCTTGGTTGTTGGTGGTCGAGCCCAAACATATTCCACTGGAGTGGAGAAGGACATGTGAGGGAGTGTAAAGGGCCCAAGAGGTCGAAGCGAGATCCTAGGTCCAACGGTTGGCACTGTCGGCGTAACCGGTGTGGTAGGTTGATGGATGATGCATCTGTCAATAACACGGATGATAGATCAGACATGAGGAGTGGTGGTGGTAAAGAAGACTAAAAAACTCTACAAATGTGTACAAAAGAGAAACCTAAGGTAGGGGGCTACGCTTAGGCGTAAAATTTATTTAAGTACAACCTGTTGACGGGTTCTTTGAGAGGGTAGCCTTCTGGAGAAACCAAGATGTAGGTGCCTTTAGTGAGGCAATGTTGGACAATGAAGGGTCCATGCCATAATGACTCGAATTTCCCATGGATGAGAGTTTCATGGGAGATATCATAGGATAACATAAGATCACCTTCGTTAAATGAGCGAAGGTTGACATGGCAGTCAAAGGTGGATTTGGACCATTTTTTAGTTGCCTCATTGTGTTGTAATGAAGATCGACGATCTTCATCAAGTGACTCTAAGGTCAATAGGCGTTGCTCCATTGGATAAATGTCAGGTAATAGCTCAATGATAGTGCGTAATGTGGGGATTTCACACTTGATAGGGAGGGTGGCTTCGATCCCATGGATGAGGTGGAATGATGTAAAATTGGTGGCAATTTTGACTGTCGTGTGATAAGCCCATAAAGCAGAAAACAACATATGATGCAAGTTGGTCTTATGTTTGTTGACAATACATTGTAGCATGGTTTTGAGGACTTTATTGACCGCCTCAACTTGTTCGTTGGACTGAGGGTAGTATGGGGAGGCGAACTCATGGGTGAAGACTAACTTTGAGGAGAGTTTCGCAAAGATCTCATTCTCAAAGTGTTTACCATGATCGAAAACTAACTGTAGTGGGACTCTGAACCAGGTAATGACGTGGTTGAAGAAAAAATGTGTTGTTGTGTCAATGGTATTGTTAAATGTGGGCATGGCTTCGACCCATTTGGTAAAGTAATCTACTGCCATGAAAATGTACTTGTTTCCATTACTGGATGGAGGATGGAAAATAATGAATTCTATGCCCCATTTATAGAAGGGGTCGACTATGATGACTGGGTGTAGAAGATTTGGTGGAGCTCGTGCTTTGTTTTCATAAAGTTGGCATTTGTCACATCCCTTGACAGGGTGGATGCAAACATGAAACAAAGTCGGAAAGAAGTACCCTGCTTGAATGATTTTTTGGGAGGTGGACATACCCGAGAGGTGACCACCACAAGAGTCATTGTGGCAATCGTTCAAGACTCTGTCAGCGTCGTCGATGGTAAGACATCATCGAAGAATGGTGTCAACCCCGCATCGATAGAGAATGTCTCCAATGAGGAGGTATTGAGGGGGATGATGGAGAATGCGTCAATGGTCATATTGAGAGAGATGAGACACAAACTTTTGTGTACGAAGGTAGACGAGAAGGTCATCATACCAGGGGTCATCAAAGGGGATGAAGAAGAGGTGTTCATTGGGAAAATTCTCATTGATGGGGAAATTTTTAGCGTCTAAGGGAAAATCCATAATGAGTTGGGTGAGGACAAGAGATTTATTTCTTTTGAGAGTTGAGAACTCCAGATCGTATTCTTGGAGGATAACGATCCATCGAGAAAAAATTTCATTAATCTGTCGTCAACTAAGCAAGTACTGCATGGGGTTGGAATCTGCTATGACCTTGGTAGTTTGAAGCATGATATAATGTCACAGTTTTTGGACTACGAGGACAACTGCTAATGCAAGTTTCTCATCATGATTATACTTCAAGGGTGGCCCTGAATTTTTTTTACTAATGTAGTAAATGGCATGTTCATGCCCATCATCCCCTAATTGGATGAGGACTCCTTCTACTGAGACAACTAAGGCCGATAAGTAGAGAATGTAATCGCGACCATAGTCTGGGGGACATTTTTAAAGGGGCATTGGATAGGGCGGCTTTCAAATCATCAAAAACTAATTGAGAATGTTCTTCCCATTGAAATGGGATATCATGTCGTAGTAGGCGGAGAAAACCATGTGCACGAGTGGCGTAGTCTAGAAAAAAGCGACATAGAAATTTGTTTTTGCCTTACAAGCTCTGCAGTTGGCATAAATTTTGCAGTGGTGGAATTTATGTGATAGCTTGGGCCTTGAGGGGGTCCACAATGATGCCATGTTGGGAAACAATGAACCCAAGGAGGATTATGGCATTGACACAAAAGATGCACTTAAGGGGGTTCAAGCGGATATTGTACTGACGACATCGTTGGAAAATGATGCGTAAGTCGTCTAAATGTTGGGGTTGCTTTTTGTTTTTGTTAACAGGGACGGGGTTGGAGACCCACAAAGTGTACGCAATGGGGTAAATGAACCCAACAACACATAACTTGTCAATTTCGGATTTGATAGCCGCAACTTTGGATGGGTGGAGGGGGCATTGCTTTTGACGAACGGGGGCGATATCCAGCCAGGTGTCGATTAGATGTTCGACTATACAAGGATCGAGGCCAGGAATCTTCGTATATGACCAGGAAAAAATATATCGATATTCCTGAAAGAGAGCTTTGTAAGCAGTGAGTTATTCAGCGGAGCATGCGACGCCAATGGTGATTTCTTCTATGAGTCCTGGTTTAATGGAAATGTCAATTTTGACGGTGGGGGGGATGTTGGCCATGTTGCCTTCTTCAAAAGAATAGGAGGCAAGGATAGGGTTTTTGAACCAATCAACATGCCCCGAAGGAATTAAATCCTTCGTTTCGATTACGCATAGGGAATCTTGGGTAGGAGGGTGAAATGTCTCGTGTGAAATAAAAATTGCTCGATGATGCAACACACTCCATGGGAAATCAGGGGAAGTGAGATCCTCCAAGATATATTCATCGCAGTGGAAAATTTGAGAATATAGGGGATCTGGGGAGGTGACAGGGGGAAATGTCAATGGGTAAATGTTATTGTCCTCAAGGAGTGTGGATGTAGAGGGGACATCGTGTACAGGGTGTGATGGCTCGCTTGACATAAACCGAATGTCATGATATTGTGGATGGTTCCTCAATCGCTCGGGGACTGACGACGAAATATATCGAATATCAGTAATGTGAGCCTCAATAGGGAGTGGTTGAGAGGGCTCTGGCCGAGATGTTTGGAATACTGCAGCTAACGTTTGGTGGAATTGAGGTAGAGTTGGGAAATGATGAGTGTAATAGCCATATTCTAGGAATATGGCACAAGTGAATTTGGTTCGTAACCCTTTATTGCATGTGGTGGAGGATGTTGTATTAGTAGTGGATGTACTTAGTGGAGTAGTAAGAAATGTGGTTGCGTTAGGGAGCTAGATAAGATTGTGTAACTCAGGAAGAGTGGGACATCGGTTAGTGGGGTGTCCTTCTCTTTCACATAGTGCATAAGGAGGTTGAGCTCGGGCAGGAAGTTGAGCAATGGGCTCGTTATTCCTTCGTCTGTTCCTAGTGGTGGTGGTGTTGCTGCTAGTTGGGGGTAGGGGTGGTGTGGTAGGAGCCTGTACGGGGATCTGCATCGATAATCCCTATGTCTAAGGAGGGAGAGATGGTGTAGGAACCATAGCAGGTGGATAAAGATACTAGACAAGGATGGCAAGAACCATGTTTGGAAAAGTGAGAGTAGAATCTACTTGGAATGCTTGGACTCCAGGTGGGGGGTAAAAAAAGGGAATTTGGGTAGTGGCTTGGGAGGTTGTCTCCCAAACTGGGATTTTCCCTTGGAGGGGGGGAATCCATTATAAGTGGTGCAATGAGGTTGTCAGGGAACTCCTGAGGTAATAGTTCTTCGACTCATGGAACTATGATATGGGGAGTGGCCTCTGTGAGAGGAGTATTGTCTTTGACATGTGTTCCATTAGAATATACTACACACACTTGTGTTGAAGGGTGTAGGAGAGGTGGTGCTCCATTATATGCCCGCAACAAGGATGGGTCCTTGAAAATTCCAGGACCCATGTCGATGACCGAAAAAGCATTTGAGCTAGTGTAGACAAGGGGGATAATGTTATCAATGTTGGTGGAATGGTTAGGCTCGTAATGTGTTAGTTTGTCAATGGTGATGATTTTCCCATTGTGGGGGAACATCGTCATTCAAAACACAGAAGAGGCTACCACCTTCATAACATACATGTAGCTACATACAAACAAGATATTGTGATCAAGTGGGGCGTCGATAACTTCAATGTCAATGAGGAAGGTTTTTCCCCCAAGTTCTACAGGTACATTTTGGAAGATCCCTTCAAGGGACGATGGGTGACCGTCGTAAGCTCTCAGGGTGATGGCGGATGGTACTAGCTCAGGTAAGCAGAGTTTTTTCCATACTACTTTGGACATGATGCATGTGGATGCACCTTCATTGATGATGCATCAATGAACTTTGATGTTCCAGATATTAACTGGTATCTGAAAAGCCACCAGGGTGGGGAGGCATGGTTCTCTTCTATCTAGATCAAAGGTGATGAGTCGAGTATCAGTTGGGTCGACTGTCCCCAAGGCGGAAATCAAGGATTTTTGCTGAGATGGACAGTTTTGGAGGACCTCCAATATAGACATGACTACAGGAGATTGTGCTAAGTCATTGACCAGACTATAGTTATTTGCTTCCCTACCATGAGGGTTATGTACATTCCGTCGTAATGACATATAGGGTATACAAGGGTTTGGTTCAGTGTTAGGGCATGGAATCATCAATGGTTTTCTAGCAGTAGTTGGAGCCACGTCTGAGTTGGTTGGGGTAGATTCAAGGGGAATATTGTATTGACAATCGTGTGTTTGCAGAAGAATCTCTTCTTCACTGGTAACGAAGATGTTGTGATCGATCGGGTTTCCAAGTTGATTGGGACCCAAGTTTCGATACTGCCCCATTTGTGGCGGGGAGGGGATTATTTCATGTTGGGTATTCATCACACCTTGGTGTGGAATAGGATTTTGCAAAACAGTCGGAGGTGGTGGTTGCAAATAATGTTGTGGGGCCTGCTAAGGGGCAGGTGGTGCTAGAGGGTGTTGTGTATTCATGGATTCTTTCATCTGTTGGAAGTCAACAATTTTGGGGAAATGGTGTGTATAATGTCCATACTCACCACATAGAGCACAAGGGAAGTTGGTTCTAAGGTTGTTGTTCTTCCCTTATCGTGGTTGATTGTTATTGTTGCCCCCTTGAGGGTTTTGGTTGCCTTAATTTTGGTTTCCCCCAGTGGGATGGCTTTGTTGGGGGTTATTTCCTCCTGGTCCTGGGTTTTTATTGTTTCGATTTTCCCCTTTCTTCTTGGAATTATTCGTCGGATGGGAAATATTTTTCATATTCAATTGTTAAAAATTCTAAAGTTGTTGAATGGGAGAGGGTTGAACTAAGTTAACACCAACATGTGGTTGTCCTGGTGGAGGAGAAATCAGTTGGGGAGGACCGGGAAATGGAAAATATGGATTGTTTTGTGGAGACGATCCATATGGCGTGTAGGAAGTTGAAGCACTTACACTACTATTGGGGTTATATGCGGGGGTTGAGGTTGAACTCGTACTTGGTTGAGAGACCGGATGCATCATGGGTACCGGTGGGGGTCCACCCAATGGTGGAGGGGTAGCAACAAGATATGACTATTGGTGAGTGGGAGGAGGGTAATAAGACATCCCTCCATATGGTTGTGGATATTTATGTGCACCATACATGGGTGACGGGTGGCCATAAGGGTTGAGATGGGTCATAGAACCAATCAATCCATCTGCAGCGTGGGACATCCCAGGTTTTTCCTGGCCAAATGGTATGGGTCTAGGTGCATTAGGAAATACTGTGTATAATTAACCTAACTAAGCATAGATGAGGTCAAATTGTTGGGCCTTGTTGATGGCTTCCTCTTCTAACTGAGGAAAAGTGGATGCTATATCCTTGGCAATAACAGAGACAAGGGATTTGAGAAACCAATCAAGACATTGTTATTTGGTGGTTTTTGCCTTACACAAATTACGTGGTCGACACCATTCATGGATGTGGTCGGCTATATGGATAGCATTGGTTTGTTTGAACTCAGAGAGAAATTCTAGGCCAATATCATGACGAATTGGTAGTTGGAAAAAGGACAAAAGGGCCTTGGCCAATGATTCAGAGGTCACATGGGACCCGTATTTTTTGTCCATATACCATTTGGTTGATGAGCATGAGAGGGTTCTTTGAAATAACCGCAAGTGGATGGAATCATCCATGATTCTTGAAGAGCACCATAAGTGAAATGTCATAACATGGTTGGCGAGATCTTCCCCCGGTTTTCCTTCAAATTTTGGAATATCAGAAGGTAGTTTGGTAGGCATATTGGGCCATGTGGGGTCATGTAAAATGGGATCATTTGTGAATTTGGTCAAATCAGGAATGTTGAGGGATGCCAAGTATGGCATAGCGAGATTTGGCAAAGGATTAGTTCCAGCCATTGTGTGAGTAGGTAATGGACTTGTCCCTAGAGAGGGATTTGGTGGGCTTGTACTTCTCCCTTAAGAAGAAATTTGACCCCTTCCTCCTTGTCAAGGAGAACTAATGGATGGATGGCCTTGGGTATTGGACCCAAGCAAAGTGGAACCAAGTAAAGCTGATCCCAAAACAATATCACTTACTAGGGTGTGAGATGGTTGAGTCGATGAGTTGGCAAGACTAGGGACTTCCCCTAGAATAGGAAGGAGATTATGTAAGCATCTAGAACAATGGGGATTATGTGGTTCCCCTATGGTTTCCGACTAGCCAAGTGAATGTGTGCAAATGGTGACAAGAGAAATAAATGAACAAGAGCTTTTGACCATTGCATGTATAACTCAAAATTTCATGTAATCAAATGAACATCGTACATAAATCAATTGTAAATAAACAAGCATGTGGATAGGTGGATTTTGTCCACGTGGGGGAACAATAAAAACAAATGCTTGTGTCCTAAAAGACCTGTTGTCCTTCCTCTCAATTCAACATTGGGCCTTCCAATAGCACTCAACAGTGGAGTCTGAAGCCAACGGAAGAGGAACTAGTGAAGGTTGAAGAAATCAATTATAATGAAGGGTAGAGGGTGCATATCCCGAAAGAGCTGGCGATATTTCCCAATAGCCACACAAAATCTGATCAAGGTGTGATTGCAGGCCACAATCGCCACCTGGGTGGATATCCTAAGTTTTGGCCACTAAGTACCTTGGTCAAAGTGCAGCATTTAGATTTTTGGCCTCAGAAATGGGTCACGTGTTGGATGCCCTCACAAGAGTTGGGTGACTCAAGGAGGGATGCACAGAACAATCGGACCTCAACCTTCGACCCTTCACGAGTATCTCCCTGCCTTATGGTGTAGGAACACTTGACTTGGAGAATTTGAAAGTTCCCTATTTCTCAACTTCTATTGTTTGAAAATGTGAGAACCTGATAACGGGGGGTTATTTGGATGCCTACCCCCGAGATCCTACCTAGACTAAAAAAATTATTTCGGCACCTCCTGTGGAGGAAAATTTAGTGTGTTCTTAGAAAAAATTTAGATGTGGTGGGCTGAGAGATTGGGGTCATGGACCAACCTCGTTTGACTTAATTTGGTGTGGATAATTTCCAAAGAAGTAATCGGATCTTTCAGAATTCCTTTGGGGAAATCCTACTTCGACCTCCACTATCCTAATAGAAATTGTGTGTGTGAAGAGTGGATTTGTGTGCAAGAAAGTGAAAAGTGTGCAAAGATTTTAATAAGTTAAGTGTGAGATTGCAACATGTGGACTTCATGTGGTCCTTAAAAATATTCTTACCTAGCTCACTATGTGTCTTTGGTACAACCTTGCGGAATATTTAAAACCCTAAAGAACTAGCAATTTGGACATATGGGTCCTTACAAATCCTTTAAACTCCCTAAAATGTTGTCTATACTAAGAAAGCTTTGAAACTATCCTAGAATTGTAGACATGTGGGCATGTATGAGTTTGTTACTTTGATCTTTAAACTTCCCTAAATCGTGATCTAAACTAAGAAATATTTTTAAGAAACTATCCTAAGATTGCAAACTCGTGGGCATGTACAGGCCCTTACAAAGATTTAAGATGGTTTTAAAAACTAAGAGGAACCCTAGGGGGGCTTTGTCCTCTCCTAAATGATTTGTTTAAGGGATATGAAGTGTCCTTTTAACCACATGTCTGATTCCCGATATCACACTAGGGTGCGGGGGAAGAGCATACTTGAGGGATAAAATTAACTTCTAGTCCCAATTTAAGTGATTGAGTATGAAAAGCAATAACTTCAACTTAAAATTTTAAAAACCAAATGATCCATCAATGTGGCAACAAAGCAAAAGAGGAGAATAGTGATTATTTTTACCCCTAAGTGCCTATGTTAGCTAACCTTTCTTATGAGAAAGGACTGTAAGTGGAGTGTAGTTTCCTTAGAAAGTGCAGGAAAATAAAAATATGAAGGCTAGGGGCCCTCAAACCATTCATAAAAACACTTACAATTTGAAAAATTGGACTTATGTGTGGGCTACAGTTCTGGCAGGCGTGCAGATGGCGCACAATGCGCAGAGTAATGAAGCTTGTTTCGTGCACAGTGCATGTAATACCCCAAGGACGTGCCATAGTTATATTAAGAATTGTAATCATGTTTATGAATTGTAATCATGTTTTGTAGGCTAGTGAGCCGAGTGTTGATAATTTGGCGGGATTATGTGTTTATTAGGCCGGAGAGCCTAAGTGTTAAAGGCCAAGAGCCTGTTAATGTATATGTAATTATGCAGAACATTAATAAAGATTAAACATCGCTGCATGCAGACCGACCATGAAGAAAGAGTGATGGGGGACTAAGCTTCCACAGGGTGGGTAAAGGAAAGGGGGATGAAAGGTTAGAAAGAGGGGCTAAGCCTAGGGGCTTAAGTCCTTGAGAATAATAATTTATTATTATTCCAAAGTTGTGTAAGAAACATGTTTTTATCCTAAGACCTGGGAAAGGCATCGTGTGCAAAAAGGGAATGCATGCAACTCCAAGGAGACAAGTGTCGACCTAGGCGCATGCAGTTAAAAGACGAAGCGTCAGTTGTGTTGGGGGTCACTTACCAGTTTCCATCCTCTGTGAATTGGGTAGAGTCTCCGTGTGTTCCCTCTTCATACCCTCACACATTCCTGAAAACCATATCTGTGAAGCTGACCAGTGTATTCTCGTGAATCTCGTGGCCTCTGTATTTGACCTTTACGATATTCATGCATGCACCTAAGACTGAAATCCGTGAGCCATTCTGGGTCTTCTGAGGAACTCGACACCTGGTTAATCACCTTAGTCGTGTTGTGTTCTAGCATGGGTTGTTTCCGCATGCGGTGCCATACCCATCTATTGTTGCTATTGTCATCCATGTGTGAATGAGTGTTGAATTGTTGTTGTTGTCCTCACCTGATTGGAGCTGAGTCGAGGAGTGTGTTGAAGAAGTGGGTTGTCAATCCCATGGTAGAAGAGGTAGGTTGTTAGGCCCGTGAGCAACTCTCTCTATATGAGAGAGTCTATTGGGAAGTGGTTTTCTCCCAGAGAGAGTCCAACACTAGCTATATAGCTTTGAGAATTCATGATTTGGCCTATTACCGAGACCCAGAGAGGGAGGTGAAGCAACCGATGGACTATGTTTGTGAAGGTGTATACTCTCGGGTGGAACATGCATGTTGGGAATGAGAGTTTGTGAGTAGTGGGAATAAGAAGGCTCTTGGAGAGAATCCTTCTGGTGGTACTATGCAGTTTTTCTGTAACCTCGGCCTAGTCTAGGATTCCCTTGCCCTGAGTGGATCTTGGTCCCAGCTCAGGGGTGACCCACTGTTGAGCGTGATGAGAAGCATGGTCTAAGGTTGGGAGGTTTGTGGAAGGTCTACACGTAGTTGGTGGAGTTACTCCACTTCCAAAGATAAGTATCATTATGTGTTTAATTTCAATTAAAATGCATGTATGTGATGCTTGTATGTTTTCATGTATTTCACTGCATGTATGAATTGTTGTTAACTCTATTTAAGTCTGTATGATGGCAGTAACTTTATGTTAAATGTGTTAATTTGATTTAATGCATATTATATATAAGTGTATATTCTGCAGTAGTGGCATTGCCTGGCCTGTGGGTGGTCGGGGATGTTACAATATGGTATCAGAGCATGGTTTCAATGCTGAGCCTGGATGGGTCAGATAGGTGGTCTTTGGACCCAAGGTTTCGAGTGGAAATGGTGTTCGGAGGAACCAATTTCGAACCTTATAATGTTTTTGAGAGCCAAGGGGTTACTTGGTCGTGTTACGAAGCTCAGGAGGAGTAGCGATAGAATAAAACCGCAGTCAATGTGGTATTTGACCAGAGAGAGAGAGGCCTCAACACTTGAGATGTTGGAGTCGTAGGATCTATTCAGAATGAGAGGAAAAACATTTATGACCATTTAGAAACAGCGCAAGCCATCCAAGCTTTGGCACAAGTACAGGGAGACCTTGTACAACAATGCAGTACTGCATAATGGGAAAAGCTTTCTCTGCAAGCGAAGTGGAATGAAGAAAAATCACAACTGTAGCAAAGCAAAGAACAGTTGCTCGCAGAGAAACTCGAAGTAAAGGAAATGGTTCACAGAGCACTTTGTTCTGTGATAGTCGTACAAGTAAAGACCAAAGAGAGAGTTCCATAGCAGGTGGCACAACTTGAAGAAGTAATCCAGCAGCGCATAGCAGACTTGGAACTCTGCGCTGTGCTCGAGACCCCTCAAGATGTAAGAGACCAAAGGGAAGCAACTACCCGTAGCGTAGTTGACAGACTAAAATCTCTTGTCTTGGAGTGCAAGCAGTTGAGTAACCACAGTGCCCAAACATATGAGAACCTCACCGAGAATCCAGAGTTGCATGCATTAGAGTCGCAGCTCAAAGAAGAAAAGTAGCACGCAGACATACTACATGAACAGCTAAAGGCCTTGTCGGCCATGGAAAGAATGAAGTGGTCTCGAGAGAAAGGTACCACTCAGTAGTAGATCCATACAATTCAAAGTAGAGTGATGGAAGTTACTCAATGTATTCAACCAGTGCAATATAAGGCGTGCCAATTATTCACAGAGGTTGAAAGCCGAGGAGCAGAGCTAGAACAGGTTGTCATCATAGCAGAACAACTCTTAGAAGGGCCCATGAACGACATAGTGATCCAAGAGTTCACTGAGCAAGAGGTCATCGCACAGCAACAAGTCAAAGTAGCTCGAGCCAAGCTCTAGGCCTTCGAAGCAGAACTAGTAATATCAGAGTGACTTGGGACAAATCACAGGTGAGTGTTGGGGGGCTGTTGGCCCTTGACCAAGTTTTGGGAGATTTTGGTCATATTGACCTATTTTGGGACTTCAACAGCCTGTCGAAGGAGGATCGCCAGACGAAGCGGAGATCACAAGATCTCGACCCACTTTTGGATCCTTTTTGGGTTTTTGGGAATATGTAACATGAATGGGATGTTGGCCCATGGATTTTACCCATGTTTAGACCTATTTTGTAATATATAAATAGATTCCTAGGATAGATAGAAAGAGGAGAGAAGTCAAATAGTGTATCTATGTGATGTGAATGTATGTTAAGTGCAAGTAGAGTCTGTAAGTGCTTTGTTCATGACTGTAAGAGACTTGCAGAGCTAAGTACAGGTCCTTGTAGTAGATGGTGGAAGGCTTTGTGTTGTAACGCAAGGAAGAAGGATCTAGCGAGCTACGCAGATCTTCTGTCCTATGTAGAGTAGGGTTTTGATGGCTCTGTGCTTGTAACTGATTGACCGGAGATAATAAAGAAGAAGAGTTGGTGAACGTAGCCCTAGGGTGGGGGTGAACCACGTAAACACTATGTTGTCTTGCTTTGTGCTTATCTGGATGTGTTTATATCTTCTTTTGTTAAGTGCTTAGAGATGATTAGATAGATACGCTTATGCTTAGTGCTAATGATGTATAAGAATGTTAGATCTGATCTATATGAATGTGTTGAGTGCTTGATCTGCTAGATATGACCAATCTATTGATGCTAAGTGATTAAATGTGTTATATCAGTGTGAATTTTGTGAAGCCCCTGTTTTACCAGCGAAGTGATTATTGATTGTATATTGAGGAACTGACGGTGATAAGTACTTTATTAAGTATTATAATCACAGCTCTGTGTCCCAGCTAAGGTTGTAGACACCTGAGTCTTGCAACCACCCCTGCCTCTACCTCGGGTGATACTTCATTTGCTTCACAGGTGTTGTCAAAAGGGTCGGTAGTTAGGGATTTTTTGGTGCATTGTTTTAGCGTTGAACCCTGTGTCTGTCCCTGTGCCAACAAATGGTTCTGTTGACAGGATCTCAAACTCTGATTGCTGGGAACTGAGAAAGAAGAAGCTTTGTGCAAAGAATCATCCTGAAATTGTGAAATCTCTATGCGTAGATATGTGCCCTAGTGTGCAGTATTCTACTTGACTTATAAAGCTCTATGCTAAAAGAAAGAAGCCCGATCTGAAGAAAAGAGGTCAGATATGAAGAAAATAAGCAAGATCTGAAAACTTTGTGCCCTAAGAAAGGAAAAAGTGAGAATTTCATATTAAAAGAGGTAAGATCTGCAAGCTTTGTGCTCTGATAAAGGTAAGTGTTGGAGCCACCTTTTAAAAGTTGTTGAAATGTGATTCTTGAAATCAAAAGTTTACCCCGACATGCGAAGTGGTGATAGCCGCTATAGTCCTAAGTCACCGCAAGTCTATCACTTGTATTACCTCACACTATCATGCCTCGGGAGTTACAAGTTGCAAGGTTTCCAAACTCCGATATGCGAAGTCGTGAAATAGTTTTAAAATTTTTACCCAGGTCAGTGTCATGGGTAAGTCACTTTAAACCCTAGTTAAGTACCGTCGGGGTTTCGCGACTCGATGATCACTCTCCCAAAAAACTATACCTTCGTAGCCCCGAGTCGTGAAGTCACGATTTTTATTAATTAAGCATGGGTTAAGTAAGATCTTAAGTCAGATCACATTTTTTAAACTAAATCACATCATCGCTATTTCAGGTTTCGTGGGCTCAAAGGGTAGGAGTGAATTCTCCCGATACGGCGGACACCGAAAAAGGGGGATTAAAGACTAAAACAGGCTTAATTAAAGGAACTAAGCAGGATTAATCGATGCATCAATGAAAACTTTAATACGCACCATCTATGGAGTAATTTTAAATGTTTTTCACACTGATTCATGTTATGACTCGTCAAACAATTATGGAATTTATTTGGACTACAGCGAGGTGACAGATAGTAGGATCTTGCTTTTACTGCTAAATATTTCTTTAAGTGATTTGACCATTTGGCTCGCAAGGACACCAAGGTTTTAAATGACTAAGATAAGGGGTTTGTTTCATTATTTCAATTTCATTTCTATTTTGCGCGCAGAGCTTTTTTCATCAGGATAACTTCTGTTTGTATTTACAATTCTTACTACAGGTGATCTGCGTACAGAATTTTCTTTCATGGCTCCACGAAAGGCATTCAAGACGACTGCCGAAAGTTCAGGCCAGGGCTCCGATGTTGTTTCCGATACTTCACCCAGAAGTATTAATACTGTCAAAACTTGGACATACATCTCCAACATCCTTTAATCTGAATCGGTGAATTGTTCAGATGATTCCAGCGATAATGAGAAGGATGATTTGGCCACCAGATAAAAAATCGTCATGCAGGAAGAAATGCAAAAAATAGCAGCAAGGCCACGGCTCCTTCCCTATTATGATATGATCAGATGGGCGCTAGATCATGTGGATATCCCAACCAAGACTATTATCAGTGAGCAAAAGGTGACGGTTGGGACTTTTAGACCGGAACATCTGCATGCAATGTATCAGCTTTCACCCACACCAAACTTCGCACACAATGTCGAATTTTTGGAAGGTTTCAAGGAGAAGGAATGTGAGCAATATGGCATAAACTTGTTCGACCTGATCAGGGATTGGGTTTCACACCCCGCAAAATTCAGGACGGATTCTAATGGAATTTATTCAGTCTCCTCCTTAGAGCCACCATTCAGGTACATAGCAATGATGGTCTGTAGGTTGTATGGGAGGGAGGACACCACACACTTTTTCCTCCCATGGGTGCCTCTGATTCATACAGTCGCTAAAGGGCTTTCTTTCGACTAGGCCAAACTGTTGTCAGATAGTTTAACCAGTCGAATTACCGAATATCAAGCGCAGAAGGCGAGTGGGAAAGCAACTTCGTTTTTTATATCCGCCTACATCATGGACGCCATTTGTTTCATGATGTCTTTCCCTCTAATGAGCTAGAGATGGACTCCATCTAGTACAAAGCCTATCCATCTCTACCACTCAAAACTTTGGGAGGATAAGGCCAAAGAATTTATCTACGAGATATTCAACTAGGTAATCGTGCCACTGCATGTCGCCATTTTTGGCCAGCCGCCTCCCGGGATATCAGAAAGCATTGCGACCAACCTAAGCAATGTGGCAGATTGGTATCTAGAGGCGGAATTTTTGTATATCGGGTTTTCAGCACCTCTGTCCCTCCATATGCCCTCCCGCTATTCCTTCCAGATAAGCTATTGTGTCGTGAGATCGCCAGACAGTCTATGCTCGGTGGAATAAGAAAGGAGCTCAAAGGAGTATCAAAAAAGGTATGTCTGCCCTTCCCTATTCGTATCGGTGCATATTCCTTGTTATATTTTGGCCACGCCAAAGCTGAGGCTGCGGCTCTGGAAGAAATGAAGCTGGTAGACCTTGAGTTTAAGAAGCATGACCTTAGTAGGATTGTGAGCAATCACCTAGCAAGTTGCGGCCTGAAGAGGTATGAACATGAGGATTCCCCACATGACGAAATATTTTGGGGCGCGAGGTACTTCGCGGAAGTCCTAAGTCAAATTCAAGACTTACCACCTGGAGACATGGCCGAATTTTTGAAATTTCAGGAACACCGACAAAGTTGTCTCCCCAAGATTTTACAGGGTGAAGCCCTAGAGCTTCCAATTACAAGGCAGACATGAGCCAAAAGTGCAAAGGACTCGAGTCCTAGCAGGGAGAAGGACCAAGGGAAAACTAGGGAGGCTGGAACCTCAAGGCTAGGAGCCGAACTCCCCTAGAAGCAGGAAGGAAACCCCAAAAAGGGTGCGCCAAACGAGCCAGCTACAAAAGTCACCCTAAAACAAACATCCAAGCAAATCGACAGTTCGATTGCTATTGTCACACCCTTGTAGTTCACAAAGGAGAATGCTAATGAGGGATGGATTTTCAATGAAGAACTAACGCCTATTTTTGTAGAGGAGATGCCTCCCAACAAATTTTTCTTTGACAAGAAAAGAAAGGTCGTGGTAAGGCAAGGATTTTATCAAAAAAAGGGCGCAGTAGATAAAAAATTTAAAATCATGACAGATGGGAAGGCCGCGAAAGACGAAAAATTTGCAGAGGAGATAACTGGGACACTAGGGGCTTATGCTACAACCAATCAATACTCAGTTGGGACTTTGATGGCCCACTTGAAACGAAAGAACCTCCTTATCAGTAAATTGGAAGCTAAGGTAGCTACTGCCGAAGTGAATGTCAGAGACGAGGTGAGCAGGAGCCTTGAGGAAGCCCGAACAGGCAACTTGTGTGAAATCGAGAAGCTCAGGTCTGACCTTGAGCAGGTGCGTCAGTCGATGCAAACTAGGCAAACACAGGTAAGCCAGCAGGGGCAACAGATTTTGGAGTTGCAGTCAAAATTGGAGGTGGTCAAGAAATAAGTTGTAGACATAGAAACGTTCAGATCGAAGGCCACTGAAATCCGACATAAGGTACTTATGGCTCAAGAAAACTTGTTGGCAAAGGTGAGAACCATTCAAAACCATTTTCAGACAATAGAGCAGATATTAGAGAACATTTCTTCAAGAGAAAGAGAAGTTGGGGCAGTACGGGTCGCTTTCCAAGACATTGTTATAGCTACAGCGAAGATAGAGACAGTCAGCACCTCAAAATTATCCATCGCGGAACAAACCAAAGGTAATATCCTATTGAAGGTCTGGGAGCAGAACATATCGAAAAGCAGGGGGAGAGCTAACGAAGTAAAGAATTATTGCGAGGAAACGTTCTCTTTAATAAGTAAAGGTTTGTTAGATCTTGATAAGGAGAGAAGTGCTGGGACACTGGGAAAAATCAATATAGCTAAACATCTGTTGGATATCAAAGAAAACATGGAGGAGCAGCAAGTGGAGATATCCTAGATTAGCCAGGTTGATATGACCCAATTGGACAAGTGGCTAGTACAGCCAAATTTACAATTATTCTCCATCATCGTAGAGGACCGACAAGTGGGAAAGAATTTACCACAGTTGGCGAAGAATTGTTACACTCTTGAAGCGAGCAACCAAGCAAAGCCTTCCAGGTTGATAACCCAGTTGGTGGAGAGGTGCACCACTTGCACTAAGCAGGCGAAAGGGCAGGCTTCTGGGGTCAAATAATGACAGATGCCTGTCTGTTCTATTTTTAGAACCCAAAGAGTAAAGAAAGGAAGGTGCTCTACCCGCAGGAAGGAGGACAAAGAAAAAGAAGTGAAACACATAAATTTCCCATTTTGCAACCGAAAACTGTTGGAACGATTGAGATTCTAGCGTTTAGAAGTTTGTATAAATATGCATTTTGAAGTGAGAACCAAGGCTGGACCTTTCTTGGACGATTGTAATAGAGACTTTCTCCCTTTTGGAAATTAATACAAAGCAATCCGAAGATTCCTGATTCCATGAAGACTGAGTTATGAGTTTTGTTTTCTCTGTTATCTTATATTAAGTTTCATTTCACATATATATTTCTGATGAATGCTTAGCTACAATTTAGTGCAACTTCTACTGTGGTGACCAAATTTTAGTCATCTAATCGCTTGCAGTTTTTCCTCTGTATCGGCTATCAGCAGGTACAAGACCTGTGAAATTTTTAGATCTCTATATTTTATGCTTCGTCAGATTACATCTTTGCTTTTTCTTCTTCTGTTTACAGGGCAAGATTCTCCCTTGATAGGAGCCTCGCATTGTCGACTGCTTAATGTTTTCTCACATTTCATACATGATTCTTTAAAAAGTTAACTCAGTTACGGGAGAATGCCTTTGGTTTTTTTTCTATCTTTAACATCGGATTTTGAAAGTTCTCTTTTATACGGTTAAATAAAAAAATTGAAGTGGCATTTTAAACCTCGAACTTTCTTTTCATTTTTTGTTCCTCCATGACTGTGCCCTTTGCAAGATATCCCGACATTGAACCCAGCCTATCGGATCAAACCAGCATCGCTTTGAACCTATTTGACACCATACTTAAAACCGCCATCACCTGGGTCGAACTCGAACGTTCATGGGCTGCAATTGAAAGGGATATCAACATCCAGGAACGATTGGAAGCAAGACAGAGACAACTTAGAAATCAGCCTTAGCTTCCCTTTTCCTGAGGGTTGATCTTTTCCCCTTTTTATCTTCTACTCACTTTCGGATGCCTAGACCCTGTACTTTTTATCCTTAAGTACATACTCTGGAACAACATCTTTCTGGCACCGTTGTCGGAGATGAAGTTACGAAACCTTTTCCCTGGGAGAACGACATTTTTGCAAGTTTCTACCCTTTCATGGTGAACAAAGGGTGAACACCTTTTAAATGCTTTTCTTTTATCATTCACTTGGCGAATCCACATTTAAGTAAGCTAGCATCCGGTCGAAGGAACACCAGACAAAACCCGGATGGTAAACAGACCACACCCATTTCCGATCCCGAAAAAATACTGAAAACAAGAGGTTCCCTTAAGCCAACCACTGCGTTCTACAAGCTTAGGCACTCACAACCCAAAGATAAGATTCCTTTTGAACCCCTAACTTCGCATGAACCCCCCCCTGAAACCCTTAACCCAACTTTAGCTCTCCCTGAAGTCAAAAATGAAATTCATCTGGCCACTTTTGGCGTACACAAAGGTGTAAACCCCTCAATAATTTTAATAGCGAGCGATATCCCGCCGACTCTTCAATTAGATTTCCTGATCTCGTCGAGTCTCGAAGAGTATACCATACATTCAGATTCCACGCCCGTGGGTTCCCCTGATTACATCTCTTACAAATCTGAGGAACCAAGCCCTCGCATCCATTTTCCCCCTTCTTCAGTTTTCTTGTCTCTCAAAAAATCTAAAGATTTTCTTTTAGTGTTCCAGAACCCTATGTTAAACGCACCATTTTCCTATCCAATAATATCGATGGAGGTCGCAGGAGGGGTCTTAGGAGGTGGAGGAGCTCTAGAAGGAGGAGGGGGGGGGCAAGGGTTTCCCCCGCCTCCTAGATTTTTCACTAAAGTAGCTACCAGATATGCACCTCTGGTCATGCATGTCCCTCTTCATGACCTTCCTGAAAACTACATGAAAAACTTACCTAGATTTACAGGGGAAGGGGACCTAACCGTGATAGAACATATAAATTTCTTCAATCAGTTTGCAGATATCCTAGGTCTCGAACATTAAGACGTATATTCGAGGTTATTAATTCATACTTTCAAAGGACAGGTACGAGCCTGGTTTCGAAGTCTACCCGCAGGTTTGATATTATCCTATGATGCCCTAGAAGACGCTTCTCTTAGACAATGGGGTGAAAGAAACGACCATTTGTACTATTTGACCGAGTTCGGGTCTTTGAAGAAAAAAAATTCGGAAACTGTTATGGAATTCATTCAAAGGTTTAACAAGTTATATAATAAGATCTCAGTCGAAGTTAAATCATCCCAACCTGCAGCCAAGGTAACCTTTGTGGGAGCCTTCGAACCCGATTTCGCACTTCTATTGAGAGAAAGGAGAGGGGCTACCCTGACCCGAATGTAAGACGACGTCATAGAGATCGAATATAACATGATGGCTTCTAGCAAATTAAAAACAAAAGTAGAAATGGGAAACCGATAAATCAAACGTTTTAGGGAACAAGCGGGAGCCTCAGGGCCTAGTAGATCCTCATATGATAAAATGGATGACATGGCTAGGATAATCAAAGAGTTATCTAATAAGATTTCCAGAATGGAGCTAGATCAATCCAAGGTAGATCCTTTCATCAAGAGGGAATTCAGAAGAAACCCCAATCCTCAAAATCAACAAAGACAGATTAAAAATGAAGACTAGAAAATTCAAACTCCTTTAAAAAATGAAAATTTTATAGGAGGAAACTGTTAAGAACCTGAATAGATCTACCAATATAATCACCACAAATACTGAATACACAATAGATCTACAAAGCAAGATAGAAGGAACCACACTTTATTATTTCCAAACCCTTAAGGTAGGGCAACACCATACAATGGATCCTATTAAGGAAGGGATCCTCTCCTGTTCACTTGCCTCTTCGAGGGGGCATCCTCCTATTGAGCTACCGCTCCACAATACAATATTTCTCTTCATCCTTCATTACATTGCTTGAACCTCTTTATATAGTGCTACCATCACCTAAGAACATTCTAGAGGAGGAATCTTCTAGAAGT
>ML796660.1:277577-288535 GCA_009831015.1 Picea engelmannii
AAATAAAAACAAATCGCGCCGCCGTCCGCAGAAAAAACCCTGAAAATTTGCAGATTTTAAAACCTCAATATCTTGACCTTCCGGACTCCGTTTCGGACGATTTTTTTTTTTAACTTGGGTGTTTTTCTGAGAGGAACTCAGATATACAACCTTTTTCTACAAATTCTACACATAAATATACTGAAAATTTCTGGAATGTCACGGCCCTCTTTTTTCTTCTTCGAAAAAAAATCTGCAAAAATAAAAAATATTTCCCCACAATGTATGCCCAAGGAAAGTGTTCTGATACCACTTGTTAAGAACCTAAATAGATCTACCAATATAATCACCACAAATACTGAATACACAATAGATCTACAAAGCAAGATAGAAGGAACCACACTTTATTATTTCCAAACCCTTAAGGTAGGGCAACACCATACAATGGATCATATTACGGAAGGGATCCTCTCCTGTTCACTTGCCTCTTCGAGGGGGCATCCTCCTATTGAGCTACCGCTCCACAATACAATATTTATCTTCATCCTTCATTACATTGCTTGAACCTCTTTATATAGTGCTACCATCACCTAAGAACATTCTAGAGGAATCTTCTAGAAGTAGAACCTTCTAAGAAGTCCTCTTACATTTATTATATCTAACTACCATAGTGGGCCTTATTTAATAATATAGTGGACCTAGTCCACCTTACATTGAATGACCTCCACTATTATCACTATGGGCCCTCTGGGCCCCCCTACTACCTCTCTAGCCACCTTACAGAAACGACCTGCAAGATTTCAAGGATCTGGAAGAAGATGTGAAAAAATTGGGTGACGACTGTACATGGCCTTATTTAAATAAAGAAGATTACGAGAAGTCCTTGGACTCTCAACAACTGTCAAATAAAGATGACGACATAAACAACACTGATGTTTCTGTCTATCAAGAAATGACCGATTCAATAATGGTTGATGTCCAACATAAGTACAACCTGAGGCCTAAAAATAAACCTGTGTCGACTCCTCAACCCAAGAAAATTCTTCCTAGAGGCGAAATTTACGAGCCCACCCCAAAGGAGACCGAGATACCTAATAGCAAAATAAAAGAGGTAGATTCGCATAATCACAAAGTAAAGGAGGCCAAAACCCAAGAAAAGAAAACTAAGACCACTGAAACACGTATATCGGTAAATAAACTCACGGAAAATCAATCAACACAAACAAATAAGCGAGAAAAGAAGGAGTCTGAGGTTTCAACCAGAGAAACGGACAAAAATGGGGGAGGTTTCAGCCTTGAAAATGAGATAAATAAGATCAAAATACCAATCCCTCTGGTCGAATTAGCAAAGAATATTGTGTATCGAAAGCAGATAACCAAAATGACAGGTTTTTCGGATCCATAAAGACACTCTGACGTGAAAAACTTGGAAGATGATAAGCCTAATATCACTTTTGGTCCACATTTCAAGGGTGCCAGAGACACTATTGCTCCCTTCTATATTACCCTAAATGTGCATGATCGACTACTACATAACTACATGCTAGATTCTAGAGCCTCACATAATGTAATTCCCAAGTCTATTATGGACAAACTAGGCCTCGAGATCACCAGAACTTATGGAGACCTCTACTCTTTTGATTCAAGGAGAGTTAAGTGCATGGGTATAATAAAAGATTTAGTAGTCACTCTTGCACAGGTTCCGGTGAAAAACGTCCTGATGGATGTAGTTATCATCGATATACCTTCAAAGTATGGCTTGCTACTATCTAGATCGTGGGGAGCCAAACTTGGGGGGTCTCTTTAGCTATACATGACCTACGCCATGATTCATGTGTTTGGTGGGCAATTTACTCGGCTATACATGGAAATGAGGCTAGCATACACAGTGAGCGACCCACAGAATCCTAACAATTATCCTGTTTATGTTGTCGATCAAGATCTAGGAAATTGTATTTTGTCTTTTAATGATGGTGTAAATAGTTGTACAAAATACAATTACATAAATGAAAATGAATCAGGAAAGATAGACGAAAATATGTATAGCACTGGAATTTGGAAAATGTTTTTTTACGTCACCTTGTCATATGAAGGAGCAGGTGCAGGAGTATTGTTTGTAGCACCTGAAAATGAATTTGTGATTCCTTTCTCTTACAGACTTCAGTGGGATATAGACTACACCAATAACGTATGTGAGTATGAGGCCCTATTCTTAGGGTTGGAAGCTGCCAGGAAGCTAAACATAAAAAACTTGGAAGTATATGGAGACGCAGAGTTGATAGTAAAATAGGTAAATCGGCAGTACCAGGCCAAACACCCAATATTGAGATCTTACAGGAATTGTGCCTGGGATTTAATAGAAAATTTATTCTCATCGGTAAATGTTCATTTCATCCCGTGCGCTGAAAACCTGCAAGCCAATTCATTAGCCAAAGCAGCCTCAACGTTTTCCCACCCTACATCTTTCAAACTAAGGTACCATATAGAGGTGAGGAACAGACCTTCCATACCAAACAACATCCAACACTGGAAAGTGTTTGAGGATGACGAACAAATCAGGAAGTTCCTCGAAATGGTGGACGACTTTGCCGAAACTCACATTGAGCAAGAAAACCAAAACAACCACACATGGATCATGCAAGAGGGAGAGGAACCTCAGGGGTTCCAGGAAAAGATCTCTAATCATCGCATGTTAGTTTTAAAGAACAATCAGATTCCAAAGGGACTAATCCCTCTAGAGAGACTGTTTGACCAAAATGATATGCCCTTAAAATCGGCTTTGCAAGCCCAACCTGAAAAGGTTGAAGACTGCGACATAGGGACCGAAGAGGAGCCTAGGATAGTAAAAATATCAAAGTACCTTCCTACCGAGGTAAAAAACAAGTATAAATACTTACTCGGGCAGTATAAAGACGTTTTCGCTTGGTCATACGAAGAGCTGAGAACCTATGACACCACTGTGATTGAACACAAGATACCCCTAAAGCCTGGTGTCAAACCTTTCATACAAAAACTCAGACAAATCAATCCTATTTTATTGCCCGTGGTCGAAAGGGAAGTCAAAAAACTCCTGGACGCAAAAATAATCGTGTCACTGAGGTACTCCGACTGGGTAGCAAACCTGGTCTCGGTTAGAAAGAAAAGTGGGGAGATCAGACAGTGTGTTTATTTTAGAAATCTAAATAAGTCCTCCCTCAAAGACAATTACCCTCTACCCAAAATGGATCACATTTTAGAAAAAGTAGTTGGGGAAAATAGGATGTCGATGATCGACAGGTTTTCCAGGTACCATCAAATTGTTGTCAACGAGCACGATAAAGAAAAAACAGCCTTCATCACCCCTTGGGGTACATTTATGTATGACAAAATGCCTTTTGGTTTAATGAATGCAGGTGCTACTTTCCAACGTGCTATGGATATCGCTTTCATCGGGGAAAGGGACAAATTTGTGGTTATCTATCTTGATGATCTGACCATTTTTTCTAAATCCGATGAAGATCATCTAATACATCTCAAGCAGACGTTTGAGAAATGTCGCAGGTTTGGTTTGTCCTTAAACCCCAAAAAGTCTCAGTTCGCTATGCAAGAAGGTAAACTCTTGGGCCATATTGTGTCTCGAGATGGAATTAAAATTGATCCTAAAAAAGTTGAAGCTATAGACACAATAAATATCCCTAGGAATGTAAAAGAGATTTAGTCATTCTTAGGAAAAATAAATTTTTTGAGGAGATTTATCCCAAACTTTGTTCAAATCGTGAAATTGATCACAGATATGTTGAAGAAGAATAGCAAAGTGAAATGGATAGCAGAAGCCAAAGCATCGTTTGCACGCATCAAGAAAGTTATAAGTGAGGCACCCACACTTGCTAGCCCTGATTATCTAAAGTTCTTTCTGATCTTCTCGTTCACCTCTGAACACACACTTGTTGCGGTACTCCTCCAAAAAAATGAAGAAGATTTCGAGCAACCAATAGCCTTTTTTAGAAAAAGTCTTAGAGACGCTGAACTCGGATACGATATAATGGAAAAGCAAGCGTATGCTATGGTGAAGGCATTAAAGGCTTTCAGAACCTACGTGTTACATTCCAAGGTAATTGTGTACGTACCCACCAGTTCTGTAAAAGACATTTTGGTTCAGTCCGACAGTGATGGGAAAAGGGGACGGTGGCTTTCTAAAATTCAAGAAGTTGACCTGGAGGTAAAACTGACGAGACTAGTAAAGGGACAAGGTTTGGCTAAGCTCTTAGCTGAATCCAATTTCAAAGCCAATGGCCTATAGGGATGTGAAGAGTGCGTGAACACGAACGAGCTCGGTGAACAATTAACTGGCACCAGAATCGAAGAGAAGTTCCTCTCATCAGATTGGTATAAAGACATAGTGTCCTACCTGCTAACCTTGAAGTGTCTAAGTGACTTATCTCCATCTAAATCCAGGATGCTAAAGCTGCATGTGGTGAAGTACTGTATATCCGAAATCCAATTGTATTGGAAAGACCCACTAGGCTTCATGTTGGTTTTTTTAGTTGAATCAGAAACAGAGAAGGTCATAAACGAATTTCACGAAGGAGTGTGCGGAGGACATCACGCCTAGAGGGCAATGTCTTATAAGATTATGAGAGCAGGATATTATTGGCCCAAACTATTCTCAGACGTCAATTCCAAGGTCAGAGCCTGTAACCCTTGCCAATTGTTCACAGGCAAGCACAAACTCCCAAGGCTACCGTTGGTTCCGGTCAAAACAAAAGCCCCTTTTCAACAATGGAGACTAGTTTTTATAGGCAAAATTAACCCTCATTATAGCGCTCAACAAAAATGGATCCTGACTGCTACAGATTACTTCACCAAATGGGTGGAGGCTATTCCAACTAGAAAGGCAACGGATTCAGTGGTAATGGATTTCCTAGAAGAGAACATTTTGTCTAGATTCGGCTACCCCTGAAAGATAGTCACAGATAACGCCCAGGATTTTAAATCTATGGTTATGGTCAGCTTTTGCCAAAAGTATAATATCGTGCTCAGTCATTCCACGACATATTACCCCCAAGGAAATGGGCTAGCTGAGTCTTCAAACAAGAGTCTAATCTCTATAATTAAGAAAGTGTTGAGCGAAAACAAAAAATCTTGGCATGTGCACTTGAAATACGCTTTGTGGGCAAATCGGGTAGGTACAAAAAAATCTATCGACACTTCTCCTTTCCAAATGGTATACGGGAACAACATAGTATTAACTATAAATCTAGCGCTTCCCGTAATGAAAATTTGGCAAGATGAGAAAGAAGAACCAAATCATGTCACAAGAAGAATAAACTAGTTGATTGAGGTCCAACAGCACAGGGCTGAAGTAGACAAAATGTTGCAAAAATACTAGGACAACATGAAAGCTTTATTCGATCGTAAGTCCAAGGATAGAGAATTTATCCCCGACGATTTGGTTTTGAAGTGGGATGCTAGGAAGGAAGACTCAACAAAACATGGTAAATTTGATCATATCTGGTACGGGCCTTTCAGAGTCACCGCTTCTGAAAGGAAAAATTTGTTTCTATTAGAGAATCTAGACGGTAAAATCCTCAACGCCCCTGTCAACGGGCGTTAGTTAAAGCACTATATGCAATAAATGGTTTCCAAAATTTCCATTGTATATACCGATTTGTGTTTTCCTTTTTATTTCAGAATTTTTCTTTGGTAAGTCTACTTTCATCACAAATAAAGTAGGTCAATGTTTTTCTAGAAGTAGGAATACAAAATTTTCAACGCATTCAATTATTTTATAGCCCTGATACTCTTCGTGTTGTTCCCTTGCAGGATCCCAGCTTGCAGCCCAAATGAGAGAAAGGAATAAACAGACGGTCATATACTAGAGAATCAATTCACCGAGAACAGGTGATAGAAAAGGTTTTTTCCGTTATCTTAGAAGAGAACGAAATGGTAAGGCAAAGGTACGAGTTTCAGAGATGTCTGTTTTAAAAAAAAGTATCACTAAAGTGCCATAACGGTCTCATAAGTATGTTGTTTTCGCCTGATATGTCATTAAAAGAACGACTTCTTACTCTAGGTCCTAAAAGTTTCACCCAGATAAAGATAAGAGGAAATTAAATTAAGCAGAGGGAGTAAAGCGTCTCTGAGAAAGGGTTTCAAGAGTCGAGTGTAATCCATGACCTCTATTTTTTCGAAGACCAGGCCTTTCTCCGTCTTCCTTTTCTATCCCCGAATTTACCTTCTTCAAAACCAAACACCTTTCCAGGTTTCCTACAGGGGAAGAAGAGGTTACGTTTTAGCTTTGGAAGCTGGAAAACAGACCTTGGAAAGTAAGTCAGTCCTCATAAACTCCTCAGTCTCCTACAAAACAAAGTTATGCGTAGGTTGATCCTGACTCTTCTAGGTTTTTTAACAGTCTTCGAAGGATTGAGGCTTGCTCAAAGGAAGGCCCCTGGAAGTAATTTTTCCCTTTTTCCCTGCGGGCTAAGGTGTTTTCAAAGTTAAGAGAAGGTTGGTCCCAAGTAATCAAAGCAAGTTGACAGACCTCCACTGCGAATATTACACAGATATCATCCCTGGTATGCCTTATACAAACTGATTGCCCCGACTTTGTGTTTTAAAAAGTGAAATATAAGATAGATGGTGAAAGGAAATTCATATTTGATTGCCCCCATCTAGTCCAAGAAGACGATGAAAGGAAATTCATAAATGATTTCCCTCGTCTCAGCATTTAAATGCGTAATTACGATTCGAAGTGGTGAAAGGAAATTCAGTAAAAAGGGCTAGATAACTTCACTGGGCTACTGAATAGACCCGTTGGCAGTGAAGCAATATCTAAGATATCTATAAGGCTGTCATACGTATTTTTCACTTTACTCTGGTAACCACCCTTCTTCGAAGTTTACTTCATTTGATGCAAGCTAAAATCCACAGGATCTGTTGAATTTCCTAGGACTGTTTCGATTATCTTAAAGCAGACCTGAATTCAGTATCGAGAAGGAGAAAGTCATCGAAAGGGTTGCAGCTAAGTTTAGAACGCAATTAAATGTTGAAAATATTTTCAAAGGTAAAGACGAAATCTCTTTTTCCCTCTGTATCCCCTTCCTAAAACAAGTTTCGAAAAAAGAAACCAATGACTCCATTTACCCATTACAGTCACGTGGTCTACTGTTCTTCCCGTCTCGCAGGAAGACAGGATTCCTAGTTGGAGCCTATGTTCGAGTCACCTTTTACAAGTTGTTGAAATGTGATTCTTGAAATCAAAAGTTTACCTTGACATGTGAAGTGGCGATAGTTGCTATAGTCCTAGGTCACCGCAAGTCTATCACTTGTATTACCTCGCGCTATCGCGCCTCGGGAGTTACAAGTTGCAAGGTTTCCAAACTCCAATATGTGAAGTCAGGAAACAGTTTTAAAATTTTTACCCAGGTCAATGTCAGGGGTAAGTCACTTTAAACCCTAGTTAAGTACCATTGAGGTTTTGCGACTTGGCGATCACTCTCCCAAAAAACTATACCTTCATAGCCTCGAGTCGTGAAGTCACGATTTTTATTAATTAAGAATGGGTTAATTAAGAGCTTAAGTCAGATCACGTTTTTTAAACTAAATCGCATCATCGATATTTCGGGTTTCAGGGGCTCAAAGGGTAGGAGTGAATTCTCCTAATACGGAAAACACCGAAAAGGGGGGATTAAAGACTAAAATAGGCTTAATTAAAGGAACTAAGCAGGATTAATCGATGCATCAATGAAAACTTTAATACGCACCGTCTATGGAGTAATTTTAAATGTTTTTCATGTTGATTTGTGCTATGACTCGTCAAACAATTATGGCATTTATTTGGACTACGACGAGGTGACAGATAGTAGGATCTCGATTTTACTGCTAAATTTTTCTTTAAGCGATTTGACCGTTTAGCTCGCAAGGACACCACGGTTTTAAATGACTAAGATAAGGGGTTTGTTTCATTATTTCAATTTCATTTCTATTTTGCGCGTAGAGATTTTTTCATCAGGATAACTTCTATTTGTATTTACAATTCTTACTACAAGTGATCTGCGTACATAATTTTCTTTCATGGCTCCACGAAAGGCGTTCAAGGTGGTTGCCGAAAGTTTAGGTCAGGGCTCCGATGTTGTTTCCAATACTTCACCCCGAAGTATTAATACTATCAAAACCTGGACATACATCTCCAACATCCTTCAGTCCGAATCGGTGAATTATTCAGATGATTCCAGCAATAATGAGAAGGATGATTTGGCCACCAGATACAAAATCGTCATGTAGGCAGAAATGCACAATATAGAGGCAAGGCCACGGCTCCTTCCCTATTATGAGATGATCAGATGGGCGCTAGATCATGTGGATATCCCAACCAAGACTATTATCAGCGAACAGAAGGTGATGGTTGGGACTTTTAGACCGGAACATCTGTAGGCAATGTATTAATTGTCACCCACACCAAACTTCACGCACAATGCTAAATTTCTAGAAGGTTTCAAGGAGAAGGAATGCGAGCAATATGGCAGAAACTTGTCTGACCCGATCAAGGATTGGGTTTAGCACCTCGCAAAATTCAGAGCGGATTCTAATGGAATTTATTCAATCTCCTCCTTAGAGCCACCATTTAGGTACATAGCAATGATTGCATGTAGGTTGTATGGGAGGGAGGACACCACACACTTTTTCCTCCCATGGGTGCCTCTGATTCATACAGTCACTAAAGGGATTTCTTTCGACTGGGCCAAACTGTTGTTTGACAGTTTAACCAGTCGAATTACTGAATATTGAGCGCAGAAGGCGAGTGGGAAAGCAACTTAATTTTTTATGTCCGCCTACATCATGGACGCCATTTGTTTCATGATGCCTTTACCTCTAATGAGCTAGAGCTGGACTCCATCTAGTACAGAGCCTATCCATGTCTACCACTCGAAACTTTGGGAGGATAAGGCCAAAGAATTTATCTACGAGATCTTCAACTAGGTAATGGTGCCACTGCATGTCGCCATTTTTTCCAGCCGCCTCCCAGGATATCAGAAAGCGTCGCGACCAGCCTAAGCAGCGTTGAAGATTGGTATCTAGAGGTGGAATTTTTGTATATCATGGTTTTTGGCACCTCTGTCCCTCCATATGCCCTCCCTCTATTCCTGCCAGATAAGATATTGTGCCGTGAGATTGCCAAATAGCTTGTGCTCAGTGGAATAAGCAAGGAACTCAGAGTATCAAAAAAGGTATGGCCACCCTTCCCTATTTGTATCGGTGCATATTCCTTGTTAGATTTTGGCCATGCCAAAGCTGAGGTTGTGGCTCTGGAAGAAATGAAGCTGGTAGACATTGAGTTTAAGAAGCATGACCCTAGTAGGATTGTGAGCAACCACCTAGCAAGTTGTGGCCTGAAGAGGTATGAACATGAGGATTCCCCGCATGACGAAATATTCCTAGGCGCGAGGTCCTTGGCGGAAGTCCATAGTCGAATTCAAGCCTTGCCACCTGGAGACATGACCGAATTTTTGAAATTTCGGGAACACCAACAGAGTTGTCTCCCCCAGATTTTATAGGGTGAAGCCCCAGAGCTTCCAGTTACAAGGCAGACAGGAGCCAAAAGTGCAAAGGACTCAAGTCCTAGCGGGGAGAAGGACCAAGGGAAAACTAGGGAGGCTGGAACCTCAGGGATAGGAGTCGAAGTCCCCCGAAAGAGGGAAGGAAACCCCGAAAAGGGAGTGGCAAACGAGTCAGCTACAGAAGTCACCCTGAAACAAACATCCAAGCAAATTGGTAGTCTGATTGCTATTGTCACACCCTTGCAGTTCACCAAGGGGAATCATGACGAGGGATGGATTTTCAATGAAGAACTGATGCCTATTTCTGTAAAGGATCTTCCTCCCAACGAATTTTTCTTTGACAAGAAAAGAAAGGTCGTGGTAAGGCAAGGATTTTATCAAAAAGAGGGTGCAATAGCTAAAAAATTTAAAATCATGACAGATGGGAAGGCCACGAAAGATGAAAAATTTGCAGAGGAGATAGTCGGGATGCTAGGGGCTTATGCTACAGCCAATCAATACTCAATTGGGACTTTGACGGCCCAGTTGAAACGAAAGAACCTCCTGATCAGTAAATTATAAGCTAAGGTAGCTAATGTCGAAGAGAATGTCAGAGACGAGGTGAGCAGGAGACTTGAGGAATCCTGAGCATCCGACCTGTGTGAAATCAAGAAGCTCAGGTCTGACCTCGAGTAGGTGCGCCAATCGGCGCAAACTAGCCAAACACAGGTAAGCCAGCAGAGGCAACAGATTCTGGAGTTGCAGTCGAAATTGGAGGTGGTCGAGAAACAAGTTGTAGACATAGAAACGTTCATATCGCAGGCCACCGAAATCCAACATAAGGTACTTACGGCTCAACAAAACTTGTTGGAAAAGGTGATAACCATTCAAAACCATTTCCGGACAATAGAGCAGATATTAGAGAACATTTCTTCGAGAGAAAGAGAAGTCGGGGCAGCATGGGTCGCTTTCCAAGACGTTGTTATAGATACAGCGAAGATAGAGATGGTCAGCACCTCAAAATTATCCATCGCGAAACAAACCAGAGGTAATATCCTGTTGAAGGTCTGGGAGCAGAACATATTGGAAAGCAGGGGGAGAGCTAACGAAGTAAAGAATTTTTGTGAGGAAATGTTCTCTTTAATAAGTAAAGGTTTGCTAGATCTTGATAAGGAGAGCAGTGCTAGGACACTGGGAAAAATCAATATAGATAAACATTTGTTGGATATCAAAGAAAACATGGAGGAGCAACAAGTGGAGATATCCCAGATCAACCAAGTTGATATGACCCGAATGGACAAGTGGCTAGTACAGCCAAATTTACAATTATTTGTTGATTAAGGTTGGTTGTCATTGATGTAAACCCTTGAAGAAAGACCCATACCACAAAGGTTTGGGTAATGGACTCAATAGTGTTTGATGTAAATATGACTCATTATTGTTTTGTCATGGTTGATAAGAAGT
>ML796660.1:288635-305674 GCA_009831015.1 Picea engelmannii
GGAAGTTGGTGCTTCCAATGAATGTAATTCTTCAAGACATATAAGAAAAAGCATTTCGTGGTTTTCTCCCGATTTGGGTTTCCACGTAAAACACTGGTGTATTGTGCATGTGTGTGATTGTTTATTTATTACTGCTCATTATTAGATAATAATTCTACATTGATATAACATTTGAAGAAAAAGGATTATAATTACATTATTATTGATTCGCCCCCCCTCTCAGTAATCCAACATTATTCTTCATCATCACAGAGGACCGACAAGTGGGAAAGAATTTACCACAGCTGGCAAAGAATTGTTACACTCTTGAAGCGAGCGACCAAGCAGAGCCTTCCAGGTTGATAGCCCAGTTGTTGGAGAGGTGCATCACTTGCACCGAGCAGGCGAAAGGGCAGGCTTCTGGGGTCAAATAATGACAGATGTATGTATGTTCTATTTTTAGAACCCAAAGAGTAAAGAAAGGAAGGTTCTCTGCCCGCAGGAAGGAGGACAAAGACAAAGAAGTGAAACGCATAAATTTCCCATTTTGTAACTGAAAACTGCTGGAACGATTGAGATTCTAGCGTTTAGAAGTTTGTATAAATATGCATTTTGAAGTGAGAACCGAGGCTGGACCTTTCTTGGACGATTGTAATAGAGAATTTCTCCCTTTTGGAAATTCATACAAAGCAATTCGAAGATTCATGATTCCGTGAAGACTGAGTTATGAGTTTTGTTTTCTCTGTTATCTTATATTAAGTTTCATTTCACATATATATTTCTGATGAATGTTTAGCTACAATTTAGTGCAACTTCTACTATGGTGACCAATTTTTAGTCGTCTAATCGCTTGCAGTTTTTCCTTTGTATCGACGATCAGCAGGTACAAGACCTGTGAACTTTTTAGATCTCTATATTTTATGCTTCGTCAGATTACTTCTTGCATTTTTCTTCTTTTGTTTATAGGGCGAGATTCTCCCTTGATAGTAGCCTCGCATTGTCAATTGCTTAATGTTTTCTCACATTTCATACATGATTCTTTAAAAATTTAACTCAGTTACGGGAGAAGGCCTTTGGTTTGTGTTCTATATTTAACATCGGATTTTGAAAGTTCTTTTTTATACGGTTAAATAAAAAATTGAAGTGGCATTTTAAACCTCGAACTTTCTTTTCATTTTTTGTTCCTCCATGACTGTGCCCTTTGCAAGACAGCCCGACATTGAACCTGGCCTATCGGATCAAACTAGCATCGCTTTGAACCTATTTGACACCATACTTAAAATCGCCATCACCCAGGTTGAACTCGAACGTTCATGGATCGCAATTGAACGGGATATCAGCATCCAGGAACGATTGGAAGCAAGACAGAGACAACTTAGAAATCAGCCTTAGCTTCCCTTTTCTCGAGGGTTGATTTTTTCCCCTTTTTATCTTCTACTCACTTTCGGATGCCTAGACCCTGTACTTTTTAGCCTTAAGTACAGACTCTGGAACAACAGTAAGAATAGTTAAAAATTTTAGATCTAGAAGATTTGTGCTATGTAGAAGTAAGATAAGTGGAAATTTTTGTTTCTAGAGTATGGATCTAGGTATGTTTAATAGAGTCTATCCTAGTTTGAAAACTAGGGTATTAATAGATGAAAGAAGATTTGATATGAATAGATCTGATAAGAATAGTGAAAGATATGGTATACCTATGCATAGAAAGAATGTTTGGACTAACAAATGGATGCAGGATCCTAGAAATAATTTATTGCAAGTTAGATCCTATGATCCTAGCACGCAGTACAGAAGAAGTTGGGGATCATTTAAAAAAAAGAAAGGATTAATCCTCTATTACAGCTGCAGAAAACCGGGACACCTTGCTAAGGCATGCCTTGGAAGAAGACCTGGTTGTCTTTGTTGCAAAGCTATGAACCATGAAGTGTTGGATTTCCCTAGAATGATTGCTAAGCTTGAAAGTATGAACATAAGACAAGAAAAACCTAAGGCAGGTCCAGAAACTAAGGCTATAGCAGAACCCTAGAAAGAATCAGAGATAGTATTGCTACAGATGAAAGAAACCTTGAATGATCACTGACATTTTACATTATCAGAGATCTTCAAAGAAAAATAATGCATCGAAGAAAGAATAGGAGACTTCAACATTTACTGTGTTTTAGATGAGGAAGCACAGGTGAATGTCATGACTGAGAGAACTTGGGAAGCTATAGGGAGGTCTGCTATGACACCCTCATTAGGAGGAATGGGGTTATTCAAAGGAAGATTTTGAGATAATTAAATTTTTTGAAGACAGCGCCATGTTTACCATGTTAATAGGAAAACCTTGGATTGACAGAGATCAAGCTAGACGAAAGGAAGAAGAAGAAGTTTTGGAGCAGAGAAGCAAGAAGCTAAGCAGGAGGAGGTGTTCCATCGGATTAAGGATGAGATCCAAGGAGTGCAGCAAGCACTACAATCCAGTCGCGTAGTCTCCATTGCGCCTTTGTCAGTAGGAACATCAAAACTGGGAGATGAGCCAGCTCAACTCCACCGCATCATTGATACAGTCAAAGCTCGCCTTCGACGAGCTCAGGAAGAAACAACGTAAGCCACCCAGGCTTTGGCACAAGTACAAGGAGACCTTGTAGAAAAACGCAGTACTGCAAAACAAGAAAATCTTGCTCTACAAGCGAAGTGGGATAAATAAAAAGAACAACTGCAGCAAAGCAAAGAACAGTTGCTTGCAGAGCAACTCGAAGTAGAGGAAATGGTTCACAGAGCACTTCTCTCTGTGACAGTCGTAGAAGTAAAGACCGAAGAGCGAGTTCCACAACAGGTGGCACAACTTGAACAAGTAATCCAGTAGCTCCAGCAGCACATAGCAGACTTGGAACTCCCCACTCTGCTCAAGACCCCTCAAGATGTAAGAGACCAAAGGGAAGCAACTGCCCGCAGCGCAGTTGACAGACTAAAATATCTTGCCTTGGAGTGCAAGCAGTTGAGTAACCGCAGCGCCTAAACATATGAGAACCTCACCGAGAATCCAGAGTTACAGGAATTATAGTCGGAGCTCAAGGAAGAAAAGAAGCATGCAAACACACTACAGGCGCAGTTGAAGGCCTTGTCAATCGTGGAAAGAATGAAGCGGTCTCAGGAGCAACACACCGCTCAACAGCAAATCCATACGATTCAAAGTAGAGTGATGGAAGTTACTCAACGGCTTCAACCAGTGCAAGATAAGGCATGCCAATTATTCACAGAGGTTGAAAGCCGAGGAGTAGAGCTAGAACAAGTTGTCATCACATAAGAACGGCGCCTAGAAGGGCCCGTGAATGACGCAGTGATCCAAGAGTTCACCGAGCAAGAGTTCGTCGCACAGCAGCAGGTCAAAGTAGCTCGATCTAAGCTCAAGGACTTCGAAGCAGAATTGTTCAGATCAGAGTGACTCAGGATGAGTCATAGGTGAGTGTTGGGGGCATGTTGGCCCTTGACCAAGTTTTGGGAGATTTTTGGTCATATTGATCTATTTTTGGACTTTGACAGCCTATCGAAGGAGGAGCGTAAGACGAAGCAGAGATCCTGGGATATCAACCCACTTTTGGATCCTTTTTGGGTTTTCGGGAATATGTAACAGGAATGGGATGTCGGCCCATGGGTTTTACCCATGTTTAGGCCTATTTTGTAATATATAAATAGATGCCTAGGCTAGATAGAAAGAGGAGAGAAGTTGAATAATGCATCTATGTGATGTGAATGTATGTTAAGTGCAAGTAGAGTTTGTAAGTGCTTTGTGCAAGATTGTAAGAGACTTGCAGAGCTAAGTGCAGGTCCTTGTAACAGATGGTGGAAGGTTGTGTGTTGTAACTCAAGGACGAAGGATCTAGCGAGCTGTGCAGATATTGTGTCCTATGTGGAGTAGGGTTTTGATGGCTCTGTGCTTGTAACCGATTGACTGAAGATAATAAATAAGACGAGTTGGTGGATGTAGCCCCAGGGTGGGGGTGAACCACGTAAACACTGTGTTGTCTTGCTTTGTGCTTATCTGGATGTGTTTATATCTTCTTTTGCTAAGTTCTTAGAGATGATTAGCTAGATACACTTATGCTTAGTGCTAATGGTGTATAAGAATGTTAGATCTGATCTATATGAATGTGATGAGTGCTTGATCTGCTAGATATGACCTATCTATTGATGTTAAGTGCTTAAATGTGTTATATCAGTGTGAATGTTACGAAGCCCTGTTTTATCAGTGAAGTGATTATTGATTGTATATTGAGGAACTGACGGTGCTAAGTACTTTATTAAGTATTATAATCACATATATGTGTCCCAGCTAAGGTTGTAGACACCTGAGTCTTGCATCCACCCCTGCCTCTACCTCGGGTGAGACTTCATCTGCTTCGCAGGTGTTGCCGAAAGGGTTGGTAGTTAGGGATTTTTTGGTGCATTGTTGTAGCGTTGAACCCTGAGTCTGCCCCTGTGCCAACAGTCAATGTCAGAAGAATTGCGGGATGAAAGGCGGGTTACTCCAAACCACCGTTGCATGCCCCCGCAATTGGAAAAATGTTAATTAATGTGATGTAATGATGTCACCAAAGGTAATTGGGAAGGTTCGAAGATTAATAGTTTGGATGTGCGGATACGAGCTCCTCCGAAGCTCCGAAGTCCCGAAGACTCGAAACTCAGACACCTGAGGTTCCATAGTAAGTGTTAGTTGTTGGATGTTGGGTAGACGTGGATTGTTGATCCACTCTACTGCGCGAGTTTGGTAACTCGGAACTCTGAGTGATTGTTGTGTGGTGCTTGCAAATCTTCTGAAGCTGAAGGCCAAATGCTCGAGTAAGGTCTTATTGATCTAGCGCTTGTTCATGACCCATGGTTGCATGGGTTGGGGACTGAGAGAAAGGGGCTAGTGCTTGAAAAATTCACAGATCAGAGACCCGAAAGGAAATGGAGTTTGAAATTTTTCTTGAATCAGATTTATTTATGAATGTTGTGGGATTTGTTAAGGAATGATGACCTGACAAATTCCTGTTGTCTACACGTTGTGTTTGCAGAATTTTAATGAGTGCCAGAACTAAATAGAATTGCCACTCAGTGCAAAGAAATGAAAGAGGCACAGAATGCTTCCAGTTCAGAGAACGAAGCAAAAGGAATGAATGTTCATTTGGGATTTGAAGGATCGAACTCCAATGGGCATGGAGAAGAGATAGATAAGGAAGGTCATATGATGATTGAAAGATTGCAGAGAGATGCCCAGACTCACCAAGCAAATAAACAAAAGCTCATGAAAGCTAAGGAACAACAAGGAGAATTCAACTTAAAATTGATGAAGAGTCTGGAGAGAATAGAAAAGAAGTTGGACAAGGAGAGAGACTTGAGCAAAACAAGGATTCACCAGACTTCTGAGGGAAGAAGATCAAGGAGTGTCGGTAGACACCATCATCATTCCCAAGGTCACTCCAAGCGGAGGGAACACAGTAGTTCAAGCCCATATCCTACCAGAAAGCATAGGAGATATGGAGTGGATGAATTAAAGAGGGAAATGAACAAGATTAAGCCTCCTACTTTTGATGGAGAACATAAGAAGGAGGAAGATGTGGAGACATGGTTGCTTGGCATGAGGAAATATTTCCAACTGCAAAATTATTCCTCTCATGCAGAAGGAAGAATTGTAATGTATCAATTGAAGGGAAAATCATCCATGTGGTGGGATCAACTTGTGTAGGTGCAGCACATTAGAGAGAAAGATATTACTTGGAAAGAATTCAAGAAGCATTTCGAGAAGAAATACTTGACTAGGAGATATTATGACATAAAGATGAAAGATTTCTTTGAACTCAAGATCGGTAGCATGACCATTGATGAATGCGAACGAAGATTTTTGGAATTACTGAAGTATGTTCCGTTCATCAAAGATGAGACTATCAAGATTCAAAGGTACCTGAGTGGACTATCACCTTCTATTGGTGACAAGATCCAGTACGAAGACCCTAAGACTATGGAAGAAATGATAAGAAGAGTGAAATGCTTATATGAGCAGCAAAGAGAAAAGCCTACTTTTCGGAAGGCTTGGGATGACCAGAAGAAGTTTGAGAAAGAGCAGAGGCAGAAGGGAAACAAACCTCCCTTTTTCAGAAACAGTCCTCAAGGACAGCCATCATTTAGAGAGACGGGAATGGTTGATGTTAGGGGACAAAGGCCAAGGCAGACGCCCATTCAGTGTTGGGGATATTAGGGAAACCACAAGTACAAATATTGTCCCCAAAAAAATGGTAAAGTGAGAGTTGTCCATAATGTTCAGCAAGTTGAAACAGTGGAGGACATGGGTAGTAGAATACCCAGGATCTATGCAGCCTTAGACAACAAGCAAGTTGAATTTCAATCACACATGATTGAAGTGGAAGGTATGATCAACAATCATGCATTTACTATTTTAATTGATTCAAGGGATAGCCATAGTTATATAGACCCTAGGGTGGTGGAAAGTTTGCAATTGTCGACAAGAAAACATGAAAATTATTGGTTAGTGCAGCTGGCTACAGGAACTAAGAGAAAGGTTACGAAATTGGTTAAGTCATGTCTTGTGGACATGAATGGACTGAGCACAAAGGATGAATTGAACATTCTACCTTTAGGTTATTATGATTGTCTAGTTGGGATGGATTGGTTGGACCAACACCATGCCATCCTGGACTGTCGTAACAAGGCATTCACTTGTCTAGATGAGGAAGGAAATCAGAGAACAATCCAAGGAATTCGCAGAGTTGTTGCTATCAGATAAGTCTCAGAAATGTAGCTGAAGAAGTGCTACAAAAAAGGTTGTCAATTATTTGTAGCCCATGTGGAGGAAACACCTAAGGATAAGGTGTCAAATATTGTAGATCATGTGGTACTAAAGGAGTTTGAGGATATGTTCCAGGAGTTACTCGGATTACCCCTGAAGAGATATATTGACTTCTCTATAAACTTGATTCTTGGAGCAGCTACAGTGTCAAAAACTCCTTAGAGAATGAGTACACCAGAGATGAAAGAACTGCAATTGCAGCTTGAAGAACTTCTGAAGAAGGGGTGTATATGCCCAAGTGTGTCACCTTCGGGAGCCTCGGTCCTATTCATGAAGAAGAAGGATGGGATGTTGAGATTGTGCATCGATTTCAGGGAGTTGAACAAAGTGACTGTAAACAACAAGTATCCTTTGACGGGGATCGATGATCTCTTTGACCAGTTGAAGGATGCTAAGATATTTTCGAAAATATATCTTAGATCAGGGTATCACCAGGTAAGAATAAAAGATGAAGACATCGGCAAAACCACCTTTAAAAAAAGGTATGGTCACTATGAATTCACAGTGGTGCCATTTGGGTTGTCGAATGCACTCGTTGTTTTTATGGTTTAATGAATGGTGTATTCAGGGACTATCTGGACAAGTTTGTCATAGTCTTTTTGGATGACATTCTGGTGTATTCCAAGTCGGAGGAAGAGCATGAAAATCATCTGCGGATGGTGTTGCAAGTGCTAAGGGAGCACCAGTTGTATTCCAAGTTGAGCAAATGCTTGTTTTATCAAAAGCAGATCCATTACTTGGGGCACATCATCTCAAAGGATGGGATAGTCGTAGATCCTGAGAAGATTGAATCTATCAGAGAATGGTCAGCGCCAAAGAATGTGACAGAAGTCATATCCTTTATGGGTCTAGATGGCTATTACAGAAGGTTCATTGCAGGGCTCTCAAGGATAGCTTACCCTATCACTTCCTTACAAAGAAAGGAGAAGAAATTTCAATGAACAAAGGAATGTGAGAAAATCTTTCAGTGATTGAAGCAACTGTTAACCAGTGCTCCAATCCTGAGGATTGCAGACTTGAATGAAGACTTTGTAGTGTGTACAGATGCATGCAAAGAAGGAATGGGAGGAGTCCTTAGTCATAATGGATTTGTAATTTGTTATGAATCCAAAAAATTGAAAGAGCATGAAAGGAACTATGCAACTCATGATTTGGAGTTGGCAGCCATAGTGCACGCTCTAAAGAAATGGAGGCACTACCTCATGTGAGGGAGGTTTGAATTGAGAATAGACCATAACAGTCTGAAGTATTTGTTTGATCAACCAAACTTGAATGCTAGGCAGAGTAGGTGGTTGGAGTTTCTTTGTGAGTATGACTTTGATATCAAGCATATCAAAGGAAAGGAAAACAAAGTGGTTGATGCACTCAGCAGGAGAGTGCATGAATTACATGCTACAACCATTAGCATGTACTGAACTGATATTAAAGGTAGAATTTTGAAAGTTGCAAATGCATATTTGCAATACAGGGATTTGGTAGCAAAGCTACAACAAGGCGAGATGCCACAGAAAGTGGAGAATTATAAATTGGAAATTGATGGAACACTTTTGTACAAGAACAAAATTTATGTACCTAATGTCCAGAACTTGAAACTTATGATTTTGAATGAAATGCATAATGTGCCTTATGCAGGGCACCCTGGATATCAGAAAATTATGGCAGTAGTCAAGAGCCATTACTTTTGGCCAGGTATGAAAAAGGAAATTGCAGAATACATCGCTAGATGTATGGAGTGTCAGAAGGTTAAATTTGAGCACAGGCACCCGGCAGGGTTGCTACAACCTTTACCCATTCCTGAGTGGAAGTGGGAGGTAGTGACAATGGATTTCATCACAGGATTGCCCAGGACGGGCAAGCAACATGATTCAATCATGGTGGTGGTGGAAAGGCTTATGAAAGATAACCATTTTATTCCACTAAATACTACGCATGGTGGTGGTGGACAAGCTTATGAAAGCTGACCATTTTATTCCACTAAAGACTACTCACAAGGCAACTAATGTTGTTGATATTTTTATGATGGAAATAGCACGATTGTACGGTATTCCCAAGACAATTGTGTCTGACAGGGACCCAAAATTTACCTCAAAGTTCTGGAAGGGGTTGTTCAAAGGGTTTGGAACAAATATGAACTTCAACACTACTTATCATCCTGAGTCTGATGGACAGACAGAGAGGGTGAACAGAGTAATAGCATACACACTAAGGATGTATGTGATGGACAAACCATCTAAATGGGAAGACTACCTACACTTGGTAGAATTTGCCTACAACAATGGGTATCAAGCATCATTGAAGATGAGCCCATTTGAAGCACTTTATAGCAGAAAGTGAAATACTCTAGTAAGTTGGGATAATCTAGCTGATAGAGCAGTAGTTGGGCAAGAATTGCTCAAGGAAATGGAAGAACAAATGTTGAATATTAAGCAGAATTTGAAAGCTGCCCAAGACAGGCAAAAGATTTATGTTGATAAAAACAGAACCCACGGAGAGTTTAAAGTGGGAGAGCACGTTTTCCTGAAAGTAAAAGCCAATAGAAGTTCCCTGAGGCTGGGAAACTATTCGAAGTTGGCAGCCAGATTTTGTGGGCCATTTGAAATCCTAGAAAGGATTGGGCTAGTTGCATATATGATTGCATTACCTGCATCCATGACTGTACATAATGTGTTTCATGTTTCATTACTTAAGAAATATATACCTGATGCTAATCATGTTATTGATTGGAATGTGATTCAGGTGGACCAAGAAGGCGTCTTGCAAGTGCATCTTGTACGCATATTGGACCGGAAGAGAAAATAGCTCCGGAATCTAGCCATAGGGCTTGTAAAGGTATAGTGGACCTAGTACGGTCCTGAAAATGTGACATGGGAGCATGAGGATGCTATGCAGGCATAATACCCACATCTTTTTGAAGATTTTGGAAATCTTGTTGATGTTGTGTAAAAATTGCACTGAGGACAGTGCAAAAATAAGGGGAGGGGATTCTAATACCCCAAGGATGTGCCCCAATTATATTAAGAATTGTAATCATGTTTTGTAGGCTGGTGAGCCTGTTGATAAGTTGGTGGGCTTATGTGTTTATTAGGTCGGAGAGCCTAAGTGTTAAAGGCCAGGAGATTGTTTTTGTATATGTAATTATGCAGAACATTAATAAAGATTAAACATCGTTGCATGCAGACCAACCACGAAGAAAGAGTGATGGGGGACTAAGCTTCCACAGGGTGGGTAAGGAAAAGGGGGTTGAAAGGTTGGAAAGAGGGGATAAGCCTAGGGGCTTAAGTCCTTGAGAATAATAATTTATTATTATTCCAAAGTTGTGTAACAAACATGTTTTTATCCTAAGTTCTGGGAAAGGCATCATGTGCAAAAAGGGAATGCGTGCATCTCCAGGGAGACAAGTGTCAACCTGGGTGCATGCAGTTAAAAGTCGAAGCATCAATTGTGTTGGGGGTCACTTACCATTTTCCATCCTTTGTGAATTGGGTATATTCTATGTGAGTTCCCTCTGCATACCGTCACATATTCCTGAAAACCAAAACCATGAAGTCGATCAGTGTATTCCCATGAATCATGTGGCCTTTGTATTCAACCTTTGCAATATTCATGCACGCACCTGAGACTAAAATTCGTGAGTCGTTTTGTGTCTTCTGAGGAACCCGAAACCTGGGTAATCACCTTAGCCGTGTCGTGTTTTAGCTTGGGTTGTTGTCGCCTGCGGTGCCAAACCCATCTATTATTTCTATTGTCATCCCTGTGTGAATGAGTATTGAATTGTTGTTGTTGTCCTCACCTTACTGGAGCTAAGTCGAGGAGTGTGCTAAAGAAGCAGGTTGTCAGGCTCGTGGTAGAAGAGGCAAGTTGTCAGGCCTGTGAGCAGCTCTCTCTAGGTGAGAGAGTTTGTTGGGAAGTGGTTTTCTCCTAGAGAGAGTCCAGAACCAGCTACGGAGCTCTGAGAATTCCTGATCTGGACTGTTGTCAAAACCCAGAGAGGGAGGTGAAGCAACCAATGGACTATTCTTGTGAAGGTGTATACTCCCAGGTGGAACAGGCGTATGGGGAATGAGAGTCTGTGAGTAGTGGGCGTAAGAAGGATCCTGGAGAGTGTTAGTGCTAGAAGTCGCCCCTAGACTGCTATAGGGTCAAGCCTAGCACCCCTTTAGTTATTGCAATGATTTTATAAATAAGTATGTGTTTGAGTATTGAAATAAGGTGGATGAGGTAGATGACGAGAGAAATAATAAGAGAAACAAGAAAAAGCAAATCAGTTTAAACACCATTGGGCATGGAGTCAAGTAAATACCCTGTTGATCGGAGGTAATCAAATTGTACATCAGATAAGACTTTTATATGTAAATGGGTAGAAGAATATGGAGTAAATGAAAAGTGGAACACCTCATCAAACTAAGAATTTCTTTGTCAAATGGATGCAACGGTACTTGAAACAAAACACACAGATGATAGGCAGTCACGGCAAAATATTTACCGCTTGGGAATGTATCATCCATAAGCAGCCATTGATTCTCAATGTCTGAAATTCATTCAAGTAAGAAGAAAGACAGAATGTAAACAAGGAAGATGAAAAAAAACAGTGTTTAGACAAGAAGATCACAATCTGAAAGAACAAATGTCATATATCTCCAATGTCAGAAGCGATTCTTAAAATACAATGCCTTCAGGTTTCTCATCCCTCTGATGGATGCTCTTTCATCCATATCTTATCAGCCTTACCCTCTTAGGCTTCCTCTCAAATCCCCTCTTAGGTCCCCCTATTTTACAATTGAAACCATATATAAATATCACAAATGAACTAACTATTTCCAATTTTTAGGAGTGAAAATCTAACTAAAAATAAATGAAGTCTTCTGTAATCGCAAAGAATTTGGAAAAAGGATTGACTGTGGCATTGTTCTAGAACAAATCCTTTGATTAATGATTTTCTTTGTTGAGCATATCTCAAAACTTTTCTCGCTGACATCTATTTTGTTTTCCAACTGATCATTTTAAATGTTAATTTGATGCCTTGCTATGCCCTTTGTTGATATCAAATGTTGTATTCTTCTAGGTACTCTGCCACCTGTTTTATTGGAAAGGTCGAATGATGCCAAAAAATCTGGGAATATCGCTTTTGACTATTGATATAATGCCTTAAAATTCTCTGTTGCTTCTTCCATCATGTTGTCTTCACGAGCAGTCTGTAGCAACCAACCCTTCAAAGCAGATTCTTTTCTTCTCTTGCCACAACTTGTCTCTGGATCGATGTCCACACTGACTAGTTCCAAAAGGACGTTCTGGCCAATGACATATAACAGAGACACCCACTGATTCTTGATCTTGTCTTTCATGTCCTCCCTGAGTCTCTTTCTGAATATGGCCACGACCTTCACATTGATCATCACACCCTTATCAACAGAAGGTGTCACAGCAGTGGTTGTCGCGAGTTTATCACTGATAACTGTATGAATTAGACCGATTCTCCTTCTTCAATTACCATCGTTCCAGTGGCCCAATTGCCTGCCTGGAAATTTTCTCGTGAAGCAAAACTCCTGGGCTGTGCTTCGTTTGAGCATCCACTGTCCACTGAGAAACATAGACGATCTGACATCAGTGATCGAACACGAGGCCTGATCCATATTGGCAACCCTCATCAGCATCCTTGAGGCACTCTAGCACACGACTGGTCCTGCTCAAATCAAGCCAAATGGACTCAATTATTTATTCCTTTTCCCATGGCTGGCTTTTGCTGTAGGTTCCAACAGAGCTCGAGTGGTCGTCGAGTCTATGATGGTTCTTGTTACTAAATTCAATAGACCTGGGAACCCCTCGAATCTCGTGATCATGCTCTTGAAAACAATCCTAAAAACGTTCTTTCATCTTCGAATCAATGTGAGGCCTCAGCTGAATTTTGTCATAGATATCTCGATCCTGTGCATACAGCTGAAGTGCCAACCAGGTAATTTCCATTGTTGCGAATACAATGAAGGCATCAGAACTTGAGGGCATTCATACTTCAGTAACAATTTCATCATGCATGAGCCCTTGTAGAATTCATATGGAGAAACTTGTCAAACCGACAAGATTTGAGAGAAACAACGCAGGATGACTTAAAATGTGGAAGAAGAGGAAATCCCTCGTTTCTCCTTCTGATAAGAACAAAACCATCGATGCCATTTAAATGGTCTAACACTTGGATGTATGCTTTGATAATGCCTTCCTATAACAACTGGTGGTGAACCAAATGTGAAACCACCGGGCTTGGGACTGTTTTCCATCCCTGAATTACTTTCGTGAGGGTTTAATCATGCCACCATTATTTCAAACATCCCTCGGGCCTTGTCTTCTTGCTAGAATTCCTTCGAGCACTTCTGTCAGTGATATAACTTTGAAAATAGACTTTATGGATCGTGAAACAGAACTGCCATGTGGGCACAGTATATCTAAGGCTTTTTCTTGTAACACATCATCAATTTGTAATCACAGATAGTGTTGGGTGTAATCATATTCAACACCTGTAAATCTAATAAGCCCTGCAGCTAACACAAATGAAACTGAAAGCCTGAGATTCTCTCCTTGAAACCTACAAATCTGGTGATAACATATTTTTTGGTGGAATTTATAATAAAATCGACCCTGTACCTCCTCTTTAATGAGGCGAATTAAGAGCTCAGTACCACTTCTACTATATATGATACCGATGCTCTGGATCACTTGGTAATACAGGAATAACCCCATTCCTGCAACAAAGAGAACATTGAAAAATTAGTATTTGGATACTAACAAAGAGAATCCTTCCAGTGGTACTGTGCAGTTTTCCTATAACCTCAGCCTAGTCTAGGATTCCCTTGCCCTATGTGGAGCTTGGTCCCAGCTCGAGGGTGACCCACTGCTGAGCATAATGAGCAGCATGGTCTAAGACTGGGAGGTTCGTGGAAGGTCTGCACGTAGTTGGTGGAGTTACTCCAATTCAAAATATAAGTATCATTATGTGTTTAATTTCAATTAAAATGCATGTCTGTGATGCTTGTATGTTTTCATGTATTATGATGCATGTATGAATTGTTGTTAATTCTATTTAAGTTTTTATGATGGCAGTAACTCTATGTTAAAGGCGTTAATTTGATTTAATGCATATTATATATAAGTGTATATTCTGCAGTAGTGGAATTTCTCGGCCTGTGGGTGGCCGAGGATGTTACAGTGCGCAAAGTGCGCGTCTGTGGGCCTTGAAAGCCGCGCACTTCCTGTCACGCGTCAGGGGAGAAATTTCCAAGTGAAATAATCCTTCCTCAGCTTTGAATTTTGACTTTGGAAGGTTGGGCTAGGCCGGTTTTGGTACCTTCAAGTCAAAACAATCAAAATAAAGTTCTCTCAAGACTTAAATAGGGAGGAATTCGATACCGATCCCCAGTATGGTCGCCAATCTGTTGTGTTGGTTTTGTCACTTGGGTGAACAAAAACACAACACTTGCATGTTTAGATAAGACTGCTAAACAAGACAGAAGTTTGCGAGTTGGTTAGACAAACAAAATACACATGAAAATAAAGAAATACAACTATAAACAACTAAAAAAATAAATTTTAGAGAAACTTGAGAAACTAAAACCATGAAAATCAAAAATTGACCAACATATAGCTACCAATGGAACAATAGATTGATAGGCTAAACACCGTAGAGAAAGGTAGGGACTTATGAGTCCCCTCTTCCTCCTTGGGGGGGCTCTTGATTTCCCTAATTGAGAGCTCTTCTCTTCATACAATGGAGGAAATGAGAAATGGTGAAGAAATACAATGCTTATTCCCTCAAGAGGTGAGTGGAATGGCCTATTGCAATGGTTCTTGAAGGAGACAAAGATAAAAGAGGATTCTAAAGAAGAATTCTTGCAGCATAACAATACCTTGAAGATATTATTTTCTTAGCACACCCATGGCTCTTATTTATAACATCCATTCATGGAAAAATGTAATTGGTTCATAGTGTGAACAAGGGGCCTTTTAGGGAACCCTCTAGCCCTTAACCAGCCTCCAAGCTAGATTTCTCTCAGATATGAGTGTCAAATTGTGTTGGGGGTCGGACTAGAAGCGGTTGAAGGGCCGACGATATCCATAAATATGTCGTTCATAGAAGTGTGTGGATTTTCTTGTAGACAGTCATGCATTTTGCGCACAGTGTGCACTCAGGCCTGTGTTAGCCTGCGCACTGTGTGCACACTTCCTTTGGTGAATCTGCGCACTTTGATTTTTGACCCAATTATATATCTTTTTTCCTTTTGATGGATTTTGGTGTTGTAGGTGGACTAATTGATGCTGACATTGATGTTTTTCTTCAACCATTGTGTGCAATGTTGCGGACAATTTTTTAGTGATAACACTTGTCATTAAACTACGTCCACTCATATGTCTGACCATATTCATGAATAGCATAGGAGATGTTGTTGGATTACTGAGAGGGGGGATGAATCAGTAATAGCGTAATTATAATTATTTTTCTTCAAATGTTATATCAATGTAGAATTATTATCCAATAATGAGCAGTAATAAATAAACAATCACACACATACACAGTACACCAGTGTTTCACGTGGAAACCCAAATCGAGAGAAAACCACGGAATGTTTTTTCTTATATGTCTTGAAGAATTACATTCATTGGAAGCACCAACTTCCTTTGTTTTCCAACTGCAACTGGAAGGAGGCTCCAACCCCCTATTTTCTCAGGCTACAACCTAAGGGAAGCTCCAACTCCCAAAATCTCTTACTACAACCAGAAGGAGGCTACAACCCCCAATGTTCTCCGGCTACAACCGGAAGGTGGATACAGCCACCTGCCATTGCCCCGTCCTGCCACCCTGAAGTAGAAGTAGAATGATGGAACCACTGTCACACTATCACTGTGAGATATACTGTTGTAAACTTGTACCAATAAATCTGAACCATGCATCAACCTGTACCTCAACCTGTAATCAACATGTACCATAAACAAGTGCCTCAACCATGAACCAACCTGTAATCAACCTGTACCATAAAAAAGCGCATCAACCATGCACCAACTTGTAATCAACATGTACCATAAACAAGTGCATCCAACCATGTACCAAGTATGTTCCAATCATGTTTCAACTACTCATCAACTATGACTCATCAATATGTACCAACATCATCAACTACTTGTCTCAACCATGTACTCAACATGTGCCACAACCAAAATCCCTCATCAATTTTATCATCCAAATATGATTTGTAGCTCTGTAATAGACCTGGTGTATATGATCGCATTCCTACAAACCTTCCTTAACTTTAAAAACAAGAGACTAGCATTTTCATCAAATTTTTCTTTAGTCTCACATGCCTAGTTTTGTATTAGTCAACAACCCTAACTTGAAGTAATCATAACTTTGAACCTGTAATGTATAAAGATATGAAACTGATACACAATTTTCTTCAGTGTGTTTAATGAAATTCCTCCTAGTGTCACTACTTGGAACCTCTCATAAAAGGAGTTATAGCAAAAATGGAATACCTTGTTGAATTCTGGCTTATTCTAGAGAGCGACCTTGTAGAGCATGCCCCGCACAAAATATTTGATAAATTGATCTGAAACTATTACCAAACATACTACAGACTGTCCCCTAACCAACACATTTGATCTCATTGAATTTGGATCTGTTATGAATAATTTATGTTGTTTTTACTCGAAACACCTGATTTTGACTAGTTTCAGGACTGGCCACAAACCCTATTTTCCATGGAGTGTAACTCCCAAAATACAATGACTCACAAGCTGAATTTTTTACCACAAATACTCGGATATGTTTTATCACTTGAATAGCAATTTCAGGATCTGAATAATTATATAAAAAACGTTATAGCGAAAATGGTGAGATGACCTGTAAATAACATACCTTAGAAAGCACCATCAAAAGACTTTATCCTTCCTTGCATTTCAGCCTTATTTTCTTCACCTTCACTCAGAATTTTGGTTTAGATATCCTTGGTTACCTTAGAAACATATAGATATTCAATATGCTCAAGTTTGATTCAAATGAGAGAGTCTTGCCTCCTATTTATACTCTCCAAGTAGCTTCCTTAAAAACATCTTCTAGGTCACTTGGCCCCACTTTCCTTATTTTAGGGATGGGTCCACTTCTAATTTCTCCATTAAATTTATTACTGAAATAATTTATTTTGTATTCACTTTGAATTATAATACACTCATCACTTCACTTTATTATTTACCT
>ML796661.1:0-15084 GCA_009831015.1 Picea engelmannii
AAGGATTATTGTTGGCAGTCATAATCCCAACAAAACCTAAGGTTTCCATCCTATCCTGTCTGTTAGGTTTTCTAGCCCAGTTGACAAGGGTTTGTGAAGAATCTAAAAATATGATGAACAAAACTTTGATGGAAGACAAGCTTAATTAATCAAGAAAATACAGTTCCTGGAAGCCAAGACTTCAGAGAGATGAAGACATCAACATCTCAACAATCTCAGGTATGGTTCCTACTAATGATGATACTTGGTTAATTGACAGTGGTTCCTCCATGCACATGACCAATTTTAGAGATCACCTCACTAATCTTGTGGAGAAAGAGACCAATCTACATGTTTTCCATGGAGACGATTCTAGATATAATGTGAAAGGGGTTGGAACTTCTACCTTCTAACTAGATTCTGACATGCAACTTTAGCTAAGTGAAGTACTATATGTACCTGGGATGAAGAGGAACCTTGTCTCCATTTCTACCTTAGAAGACAAAGGCTACAAGGTTACCTTTTCTGAAGGAAGAGTTCTTTCATGGCACAAGGAATCACATATAAATTCTTCCAAAATAATTGGTGTTCGAGAAAGAAACTTATACAAATTGACCAGCAGACCAGTCTAGGCCTTGTTACATGATACTATCATCTTGAGTGAGATATGGCATAGGAGACTTTCTCACATTCATTATAGAGCTCTCCCATATCTAGGGAAAATGGTAACAAGCCTTCCAAAGATACAGATTCAACATAAAGGTTTTTGCAAAGGTTTTTCTCTTGGAAAGAATATTAAAGGGTCCTTATTGAGCAGTGAAAATAGATCCAAGGAAATCTTGGACTTGATACATCCAGATGTGTGTGTGCCAATAATTGTTGCCTCCCTGAATGGATATTTGTAATATGTACTCTTCATAGATGACAACTCTTGGAAAACTTGGATTTACTTCCTGAAGAACAAGGATGGAGTCCTTGCAAAATTTCAAGAATTAAAAGTTGAGGTTGAGAACATGACCGGAAGAAACATCAAGTTAATAAGATCAGATAATGGAGGAGAATACACCTCCAAGGATTTCAACAATTTATGTATTGAAGCAGGAATCAAGAGGGAGTACACCGTTCCTTACAACCCTTGAAAAAATGGGGTTGCAGAGAGGAAGAATAGAACTATCATTGAGGAAACCAAAGAGATGATACATGATCATAGTCTACCTATGACTTTGTGGGCAGAAGGATGCATGCCAATAGTATATTTTCAAAACAAGATTCCTCACCGGATTTTGAAAAACATAACTCCAGAAGAACCCTTCACCTGAGTGAATATTGATATTGGATACTTCGGGATATTGGGTTGCCCAGTATATTTTCATGTACCCAAAGAGAAGAGATCCAAGATAGAACCTTCAGGGAGAAAGGGTACATTTGTGGGATATAGTGAATCTTCGAAGGCATATCGGATATACATCCCTGGTCAGAGACAGATTGAGATAAGAAAAGATGTTATCTTTGAAGAAGAGATATCCTTTCAAAGATCCAGAGAATATTAGATGGAGATTGACAGTGAGACAATACATTTTCCCCCTTTAGCAGTTCAGAGGAAGACAAACATTATTTCAGTTGATCCAGTTGCTCCAGCTGATATGCCCAGAGATATTGAAATATGGCATAAAAGGTCTGCCTGGTCTCGACAAACTTTGCAGGAGGCAGAGAGACATACAACCACTCAAGGAACATCCTGAGAGAGAAAGAGGCCAAAGATATTTTTGAGCTACCTTTCATTCATGAGCCACATCATTGATTATGAGCCTTCTTGTCATGGAGAATGACAAGTGAATAGGTATGGAAAGATGCCATGACAGAAGAATATCAGTCTATCTTGAAAACTGATGTATGGGATATCGTTCTGAGACTAGAAGGGAAGTTTGTACCGACTTCCAAGTGGATCTGTAAGATCAAACATGCAGCTGATGGAAGTATCGAGAAATACAAAGCGATATTTATAGCCAGAGGATTATCAAAAGTATAGGGAGTTGACTATGCTGACACATATTCTCCAGTATCTCGATACACTTCCATCTGTACTATCATTGCACTAGCTACATCCATGGGTTGGAAACTACATCAGATGGATGTAAAGACAAACTTTATCAATGGTGATATTGAGGAAGAAATTTATATTAAGCAGCCATAAGGATTCGTGATACACAACAAGAAATCTCATGTGTGTAGGTTGAATAAATCCATGTATGGAATAAAGCAAGCACCTCATGCTTGGTATAAGAAAATGGATGGATTCTTGATGAGTTTGGGCTTCAGCAAGAGTCTTGTTGATCCAAACCTATATTATCATATTGTTGGAAATGAGTTCTTAATATTGATCCTATATGTGGATGACCTATTCCTCACCAGTTCAGAGAGACTTGTTGTTGAATGAAAGAAAGAATTGACTGCTAAATTCGAGATGAAGGATCTGGGTATGATGCGCTACTTCTTGGGACTAGAAGTATGGCAGAGGAGTGATGAGATTTCTTGAGTCAAGGAAAATATACATTGGAGATATTGAAGAAGTTCGGCATGACATCGTGAAAATCCATTCTTACACCGATGGTGATGGATTTGAAGAAAATGAATGATTCTTCTACAGACTCAGGAAAGATTGATCCACACTTGTACCGAAAGCTGATTGGATCACTGATGTGTCTGGTTAACACCAGACCTGATATATGTTATGCAGTGAATGTACTTAGTAAGTTCATGAGTCATCCGAGACAAACTCACTCGATAGCAGCAAAGCACGTATTGAGATATCTATGAGGCACAGTTGGATATGGCCTGAGATATGCCTCCATTGTAGACTTGAGTTTGTAGAGATATGTTGATGCAGATTGGGCAAGGAGTGCAGTGGACTAGAAGAGTAGATTCGGTTGTTGTTTTACCTTGGGATATGCCATGGTTTCCTGGTGCAACAAGAAACAGAGCTCTGCGGCCTTAAGTACCGTAGAAGCAGTGTATATATCCTTTAGTGTGGAAGTCCGCGAAGCAGTGTGGATTCAAAAGATCCTGACAGATTTATTTGATCATGAGATGGATCCCACAATTATTCATTGTGATAACCAGAGTTGTGTGAAGCTCTTTGAGAACCCTGTGTTTCACGATAGATCCAAACACATTGAGATAAAATATCATTATATTAGAGACATGGTGCAAAGGAAAGTAGTACACTTGCAGTACCTTCCTACACAGGAGTAGATTGCAAATATATTCACCAAACCTCTTTCCAAGATGAAGTTCGAGTACTTCCATGAGAGACTTGTCCTGGTGGAGAATACCTCCCTATTTGAGAGGGAGTGTTGATGATTATAGGCAAGAAAAAGTTTGAGTACTTATGTGAGAGACTTGGCCTGGTGGAGAATTCCTCCCTAGCTGAGAGGGAGTGTTGATGATTACATATGCATGAGACATCCTCCAGGACATAGATTAAGTGAGTCAGTATGTGAGAGATCCCATGAGTTGGGTGTGCCCATGAGATGGGTGTGTTGTTCCTCTCTGAGAAGGAGATGGAATGTTGTGTGCCCCTATGTAGGGAAGATTCCCATGATATGGGTCTGTTGTTCTCTCTGAGACAGATATGGAACGTTGTGTTCCCCTGAGAAGGGAAGATTCCTAAGAGATGGGTGTGTCATTTGAGATGAAACAATGTGTACCCCTATGAGGGGTGAAGGAGCCCATGTGATGGGTTTACTATTCTCCTCTGTGTAGATATTTGAGACAATGTGTTACTCCAGATGATTCTCTTGTGAGATTCAGTGAGATAGAGATCTGTTGAGTAGGAGGTCCCTATGGCTGAGCACAGCCAGACGTGATCCTAATGGTTGAGCACTAGTGAGTGTGTGTCCATATGATTCTCCTGTGAGATGCAGTGAGATAGATATATGTTGACTTGAACGTTCCCATGAATGAGAACATGTTGACATTCCCCTAGTGGCTGAGTACTAGTGTGTGTGTGAGATCCCTTTCTATATTTTCTAAGAGTCAGATTTACCTGTAACCCTAATTGTGATGTAAAGGGTACAGGTCGGCCCCACCATAAAGTGAAATACAATTAATGTAAAAGATAATTAATATGGTAATTATTAATTATATTCTGAGTTATTGAGGTCGGGCCTGTTGTGCCAATAGATACCACTTTTGATGTGTCCATTCTAATATAAATAAAGGTGATTTACCCATTGAGGAAACACAACACACATGTGATTTTGGAAATTTCAGCAAGTACTTATTCTAGGGCTGAAGTGCGCACCTCTCTTGGGCGCTAACCTTCTTGGTTTTGTGAGCACCCTTTTTTGTGCTAGGTTTATGGTGTGGTAGGTCTTTCTATTGAAAAATATAGCAACTGATTGGTTGTGTTTTCTTCCCTTTTTGAGAAGGGTTTCCCATGATACTTCTTGTGTACTTGTGCATGGTATTTATTCTTGTGATCTTGGTTATTGCAACAAATTGTTTATCGTGTAACTGCAATTGTCTATGTTTCGAGTAAAATGATAAAATTGAATAAACTTTATGCTTGAGCCTAGCCCAGTGAAAAATCAACACTAATGACCAATAACCCATAGAACATGATATCCACTAACAAATATAGGTGAACTAAGCTTGACCTTTCTTAATTGTAGGTGTTAATTGTTGAATATAGCCCAAATATACAGATGGTTGATGCTAGTAAGACTCTAACCCATATTCCAATGATGATGGTTAACTATGGTTTAATTTCGTTAATCATGGTTGCATATAATTATCCATGGTTGATTCTAACACTAACCCATAACATAGTGACCAATCACAAATATGCTAACTATGGTTGACCTGAGTTAACTATTGGTTTCCATAGTTGAATGTAGCCCTAATCTATCAATGGTTGATGTTATTAATCCACTAAACCTATGAATTTTGACCCAATAATAATGGTTGACTATCATTGTCCATGACTTCATATAGTTGTAAATGGTTATTCCTACCCCACTAATTGACCACTAATGTTGCATATAATATTCACTAATAAATACAATTGATTGTGGTTCACCATGGCTAATTATAGGTTTCCATGGTTGAATGTAGACATAATATGTCAATGGTTGACACTATTAATCCACTAACCCCTAACCCAACAATGATGGTTGACTACGGTTAACCTAAATTAACCATGGTTGAATATAGTTCCCCATGGTTGATGTTACCTCACTACTCAACCACTAACAAATATGACTAACTATAGGTGACCATGATTGAATGTAACCATGTTATGTCATTGTTTGATGTTATCAACCCACTAAAATCCTAACAAATAACCTAGTAATGATGGTTGACTATCATTGACTTTGGTTCCATAGAGTGTCCATTGTTGATGTTACCCCACAAACCAACCACTAAATCCTCATAAAATGGCCACTAGAAAATATGATTAATTATGTTTGACTATACATGTCCATGGTTAAATTGATCCCTATCATGTTAATGGTCGATGCTACTAACCCACTAAACCCCTAACCTATTAATGATGTTTGACTATGGTTGACCTTAGCTGACCATAGTTGTTTATTTATATCTATAATTGATCCTACACCACTAACTAACCACTAACCATATACATGATTTCTAGTAGCAAATATAAACCATGGTAGACTATAAGTTTCAACGGTTGAATGTTACCCCAATATGTCAATGGTTTTGTTGACAAGGGGAAATGTTTATCCGTCAACATCATGGGTTCACTGTGAGGAGAAGTTTCATTTAGTTTTCACATCATTTAGAATATAGAACCCTCCATATTCTATCTCGGATACTATCATTATTTTATGAGTTTTAAAAATGATTTTTAAAACTAAATGTAGAGATGCAAAGTGTTGAATGTTAATGCACATGCATGCACCCGAGCTAATATAACAAGATGACCTAAAGATATAAAACTAAAATATAAATACAATACAATGGGATGAAATAAATTCATAGTCAAGTGGATTGTATAAAGCCTATGACTACTGAGAGTAGACCAAGGAAAGACTTAAAATACACTTGCTAGCTACAATTACACATTGAAGGTTAGCCAAAATAATATAGAATAAAGTGGGACGAAACAATAAGTGCCAAAGAAAATTCTATGTCAACAAAGAATCAAACCTTAAATCATTATAGCATATCATGAAAAAAAAGAGAATAGTCTACAATTGAGCTTATGATCATACACAAGATCTCCTCTTGAAATTTTACTAGTGATGGATTCTCCATCAACATAAAAAAAAATTACAATGTTAAGAAAAATTCTCCCCCCCACTTTCCATTAGTGTGAAAAACCTTCTTTTATCATAATTCTTGGTGTATTTTGACCTTCCAAATATTTCTATCCCTCGGATACCCTCTCATGGATTTTTTAATTTCTCCAATTGATTTGTCCCTTTTATTATGAGGACTATATCTAATATTATACAAATTTCCACTTCTCGTGGAGCCCTCTTCCCATAATTTTTCTTATCGTCATTTTACTATTCAACATGAGACAAAGGATTATATAATAATAATTACATTGTTTATTCACAAAGTGTGAAAGGAGAGGAAAAAATTGTTCGTCTCTCAATTGATGTTGAAAACAAGTCCTCTAACTTGGGTTTGTTGGTGTACACATAAATTCTTTAATGTGATATTCATGCCCAATTTTGTAATTGTGAGATTATTCCTTCATTCCTTTGGCTATTTGAAGTTACCATCATCCATTATTTCATCTTCCCATCCCATTCTATATTCCTTCATTTGTAGTGTCTCACCTTCCATGCTACTATCTTCTAATTTGCAAGTTCATTTTGGCTTGGTTGTAATTTACCTATACAAAGAAAATTTTAGTTAACATCTATGTGATGATTGCTTGATGTAATGGGGACCATTGATTCCTAAGGGGATACAAATTATTTAGGTGGGTGTTGGTGGGCACCCACCTCTTCCACCGACTCAATGTGGTTTTCCATCTTAACAAAAAAAATTGTCTACAATTTTCCTGGTCCTAAACTCCTTGAGCACAATTAGATGCCAATATGGAGAAATGATCATTTGGCATGTAGGGAATATAGTATATAGGATACATCATGGATGAACATGCGGTGCATGTGGACCTAGCCAAGATCAAATTCACTCATGATTGACTATAAGCAATAACTCTAACATAGTTCCACATATTTTGGGGCCTTGCCAATTTCTACCATACGTTCATGTTTGGGTTCTCTCATATTCTATGGCCCTTAATACAAATGAACAAGAGTGAAGATAATGCCAAGTTTTCCTAGTCTAAGTCAAAACAGAAAAAAAAAATTGAGGATCCAAAATGCTACCTCTTCTTGGCACCAATTCTCACTTTGCTAGACCTGTAACAACCATTCGAGATTGAGATAGATTCCTTTGAATATGTTATCGATGCAGTCCTCACTTAGGATGGAATTTCAATGGCCTATCATAACAAGACACTCTCTGATATTGTTTACAAGTATCCCACCTGTGACAAGGAGATGTACTCCATTGTGCAGGCATGCTAAAAGTGGAAGAGTTATATTATGGGAAAGGAAACTATCATTGAAATTGATCACAAGCCTTTAAAATTCATACAAACATAAGGAAATACATAATGACCTCTATCAGAATTGGTCCATGTACTTGAAACAATTCCACTTAAACATTAAATACAAGAAAGGAAACACAAACCATGTTGTATACTGCCTCAACCATCCTTCAATTTTGGTGCTAACCATATTTATTAACTCATGTGGGCACAAGGCCTCGGGATGGACCCAATTCTATAAAATAGACCCAAACTTCACTACTACATATCAGACACTGGGCAAAGGTAAAAATGTTCTATAATGTCACCTCCAGAATGCACTTTTATTCTATTTGGTCCATCTTTTTCTTCCTTCACGAAAGTGTGCAAATCTAATTTGGGAGGCACATTATAGTCAGGTGGTAGGGCACTTCAGTGTGGAGAAGACAATAGTGGTACTTTGGAATTATTTATACTAGAAAAAAATTGACAAGATGTCAATAGGAATACCAAATCGTACACTACATGTGCCATTATTGAACCTACCATTAAGAGGAATGGGTTGTACACTCCTATGCCTACCCCATACAAGCCCTAGGAGCTAGTATCCATGGATTACATGTTAGGTTTTCCCTCCACATGACATGGTAATGATTGTGTCTTTATGGTTTTCAATAAATTCTCTAAGATGGCCATTTTGGCATCATGTAAGAAGAGTATCACAACTAAATCCACTACTAAGATCTTCTTTGGCCATGTTTGGGTTCATTTTTGGATACCACGGACCATTATTTCATATAGGGAGAGTAGGTTCATCAACACCTTCTAGTCCGACCTATGGTCTCTGATGGACACCAAGATGACCAAATTGACTGCCTTCCACCCCCAAACATATGGAAAAACAAAAGTGATAAATAGGATGATTGTGCATATCCTACACATGTAAAACTCCAAACATCCATTTACATGGGATGAGATCCTTTCATATGTTCAACACAAATACAACATATCCCTTCATAACTCTATTGGACACAATTCATTTTAGGTGTTCTTGAGGTTCTATCCATTGAATTCCAATGATGTAGCACTACCCATTGCAGCTTCACAGGAAGTGTCCTTCCATGATCGAACTATGGATAATAGAGAAACCAAATTTGTTGAATGGATGTAGCACATCCAACAACATTTTGATGATATCCTACATATATCCAATTCCAAGTACAAGTAGTGACATGACCAACATCGGGTTTCACACAAGTTTTAGTTTGGTCATAAGGTGTGGGTGCATTTGTGTAAAGAGACCCTCATATGCTCCCACATGAAGCTTAGACCACTCTGATATGGATCTTACACCATCACGAATATTGTGGGTGAGAATGATTTTGAATTAAGTATTCCCCCTTTCCTTGGCTTGCACCCAATATTTAATGTTCAACTACTTTGACCATATTTTCCACCCCTATTGGACACCTCAAAGGTGGCTAATCATTTTTGTCCTACATAACTCAATATTGAATGCATTGAGCAAGATACATTGGATTGGATCATGGACATCAAGATTAAGGGCATGTGATAGTAAAACATACAACTCTATCGGGTTGTCGAAGAATAAAAACTTCTTCACTAAGGCAAGTGACTCATTAGGAGTCAAATTTAGAAAACAGTGTGCCCTCAAGAAGTTGATATATCAACTAGCCACCTTAGGGCCCACAAACCGTTTTGTGCTTCATGTCCTAGGTTTAGGGTTTTGGATATTCAAGATTTTTTCCTCTTAGGGTTTATTACTTTATGTTAAAATTCCATTTATTCCTCTCGTAATGTCTCTTGTGAATGAGCATAGTTGACACAACTTTATTCAAAGATAAGATACCACCATTCTAGCTAGTTTGTATTTCTTTGCTTTTCACAGTCTTTTATTATTCCATTTAATAATATAATTTGGTTCTCATGGTATTGTTGTGTTCCTTGCAATATTTATATGTGTGTTTTTCCATTCATATTCCTACCTTTCATTTTTTTCTCTACACAATCCAGATTAGTGGTATTATAGAAATATGTTCTTTGTTGTTTCTCAGTGCATGTCCCCAATGAGGTAAGGGTATAGAGAGTTAGGTATTGAAATATTTTTTCTTAGGGAATACCACTCTCACCAGCCCAAGTGGCCTCCCATGAAAAGAGAGATGACATAGCAAAATATCCTATCAAGTTGTTTCTCAAGGAATCCCTTGCATGATAAAGGAATGAGGTGATGGAAAATTTCACCCAAATCCTTCAATGACCACCAACAATAGTTGAGACACCTTCAACAAGAAACCATTTCAAAGGTGCGACACCCTTAAAGGTACAAGTTAAATTTGACATTCCTTTATTTGAAGGAAAGATAGATGCAGATGCTTTGGAGAAATGGTTAAATTTGTTAGAGGGCTATTACTTTGTTGAAATTTTTTTGGACATAAAAAATGTCACTTTTGAACTCCTTAAGGTCATTACCCATGTCAAAAATTGATGGGAAAGTTACTATGAGAGACATGATAGAGATAATTCTACAACATTTAGGATAGAACCCGCTTGGGTGGATTTTGTTAATGCCCTCAAGGAGGATTTCTACAGTGTTGGAAATTATGATTAGTACATGATATGGATAACTTTGTATTAGGAGAGAGACTAGACGATGTTAAAATACACCAATATCCTCCATACCATACACTCAAAGTTGGGTATCAAATACTACAAGAAGAACCTAGTTTTGAATTATCATAGTGGCCTACACAGGTACATCCAAACAAAGATGGATTTCTTAGACATCTCCTCACTAGGAGCTTCTTATCATTATGTTGTCAAATTCAATTAGAAATTCAAGAAGAGGAGTAATTAGGAGTTTCGTTATGAAAATTTTCCACAACAAAATAATGGTAAAGGTGGCCCCAAATCATAGAACAAATGATAGAGAAAGGATATATAACTTCAAAACAACCAATCCAAACCACAGACAAAGAATGGTAACATGAATTCAAAGGACACTGGAAAGTGGTGTGAGTTCCACAAAATCCCTTTGCACAACATTGATTAATGTCACTTGAAATAATCATTGTTGGTTGAGATGAAAGAAAAATAATCTGAATCTGGCTCAAACTCTAATTTAGAGTTGGATAAGGGGAATTGTATCATTGGCATAGAACCTAGTGCTACCATTGTAACTTCAAAGATACAAACAAAAGAGTTAGAGGAACATGAGGAGGGGGAATGCCTCTTCCATTCACAGATGTGGGTGAAGGGGACTCCACTACGTTTCATTGTTGATAGTAGTAGCCAAAATAGCTTGACCTTGAGCAAGGTCATCAAGAGATTGAATTTTCTAACAACACCACATCCCCAACCATACACCATCATTTGGTTGAGCAAAGGACGAGACCGCAACAACTTGTTTATCTCCTAAAATTGTGCATCTTGTTTCATAGGGACATCAAGTTTGTCTGTAGCCATGAATGAGGGATATTAATCTTGTATGGATGGTTTGATTTCCTGCACTTAAACTTTGGATATCACAGTAATATTCATATATAACATATGCAATAACAAAAGCCACAGATTACTCTAAGATCAAACATATGTCAAATTTCAAGTTTAATTAAGTTAATCATATATAATTAAATAAACAAGTCATATTGGTCATCAAAAGGATGAATTTTTCTCATGAAGTTCATGACTTAGAGGAAAGAATGTATTGAATGTAGATGTAGGATAGGCCATAAAATAAACAATTTGGAGGCCCTTTAATCTCCCCATTGACAACAACTTTTCTTGATGAAACAATCATTAGAGGTTGACTAAATGTCGAAATTGGATTGGCCTATACTTAAACTCTATTTTTTTCTTGTGGTGATTGAGTAGAAAGAAAAGTGGCATATATTGTGCTAGAAATTCGAATGGCCTCCACTAAAAGCCTATGTTTTTCCATACCTAACATTTCCTTTTATCTTCCTCCAATGACATTTTCACTAGGTTTCACTCTCATTGAATACTTTCTTAATCGATTACATTTGATCCCAATATTCACATGGATTAGCAAAAAGAAATAGATAAAATTGGCCTGCAAATCACACAAAATTAATTATAATTGTTTGTAAAAATAGTTTTTGCAAAAAAAATCTATTAACATCCAATCATTCTTGGATTTTCTATAGATTTTAAGGTTTTGATTTGTTCCATTTTTTTTCATCTACTAAGAGTATGCACATGCTATAGAATGTGTGTGAACTAATATCACACATCCATAATGTGTATGTTTTCTTAATATAACAATTAGACCCTATACATTACCAAAAGCTCCACCTTAATACTTAGAACCTTTAACCAAAATCACACATAACCCTATAAACCTTAGTCCTTGGCCTCTTACACCTAAACAAGATCACCACACAAGTCCTCTATGGGAAATTCCCACCCTCTAATTATAGCTATGGGTTCCATGAGTAGTATTTGCACACCATGATTCAGTATTAGGGTATTTGGCATGGTTAGGTAAGGAAACAAGACGTTTTTGTTGTTGATTGTGAATATGGACATCATTACTAGGTCTTACACACTAGGAATGGGCAGGGGAGGATAAAAAGGCCCTTATTCCCTAAACAATATTCTCATGCTCAATGGAAATGAACAAAGCCTTGAATCACCACAACGATCCTCTCTAAGGGATTTGTTTCCTCCTGGTGAGACGTGGACATCATTCGTGGGTTTTTTGCACCACATATGCCACTCGAGGATTTGATTATGATTAGGAAAAGAACATATACATTTATTTGAATATTCTTAGGATTGATCTTCAAGATGTGGTCCTTAAAAAACCACATAAGACATGTGTAGGGGATCTTCAACTTTTATGGAGTATTTTTGGTGGCATTATTATGTTTTAAATAATAAGAATTGGTCTTAAGGCCTACCAATGACCAAGGGAGGAAAATAAGGACCTTGGACCTAAAAGGAAGCTTCTAAAGATCATTAATCGTAAACTAGGTGTAAAACAACCACACAAATCCCTTCTAAGTAATCTTAGGCTTTCATGTGAGATATGGGAACCATTAGAAGGTTTTCCGCACCACATATGGGAATCAATGCTTATCCCATGGCTGAGGGAGGAAAACAAAGGTCTCAGGACATAAGATTTTTTTTTGTATGTTTAATGGCTATGAACAAGGCTTCTAACTAGGAATATGGGAAACATTAGTATGTTTTGAACAATAAGAATGGGTCTCAAAACCTATACCATGGTGAGGGTATGAAAAAGGGTTCTTAGGCCCAAAAGAAATATTCTCAAGGTCTTGGCCATGTTCAATTCAGGAACATAAAGTGTTTATGATCTATTTGAATCTTCTTAGGATGAAGCATCAAGATGTGGTCCTTCAACAACCACAAAATACCTATGAAAAGGATCTTTGGAATATATTGTGGGATCTTTGGCACCATTAGTATGTTTTGAACAATAAAAATGGGTCTCAAGGCCTCTATCATTATTAGGGGAGGAAAATAAGGGCCTGAGGCCCTACAAAAATATTCTTGGGCTTAATGGAAATGAACAAGGCATCAAACCACTGCATAAATCCTCTCTAAGGGATATATGGCCTTTGGCTAGGATATGGGTATTATCCACAATTTTTGCGCAACATTTATGGCACTTGAGGTTTGAACCATGGTCAAGGATAGGACATAAGGTTTTGAGGCCTTATTTTAGTCTTTTCAAGGTCGAGCTTCATGATGTAGTCATCAAAAGACCACACAAGAAATGTGTAAGGAATAATTTGGCCTATATAGGAGATATTTGGCACCATTAGTATGTTTTTCATAATAAGAATGGGTCTTGGGGCCTCTACAATGCCCAAGGGAGGGAAAAAAAGGACCTTGTTCCTAAAACAAAGCTTCTCAAGATTAAGGGCCATTAACTAGGCCTCAAACAACCACACAAATCATTTCTAAGGGACCTTTAGGCTTTGGTCTCTAGGTGGGATATGGTCACCATTAGGACGATTTTAAGACTAGATATGGGAGTCAAGTCTTGTACTAGGGACAAGGGAGGAATACAAGCACCTTATTCCCCAAACAAGTCTTTTTCATGATTAATGGCCATGAACAAGGCCTCCAACTAGGAATATGGGCACCATTAGAATATTTTGCAGAAGAAGAATGGGTCTGAAGGCCTATACCATGGCAAGGGGAGGAAAATAAGGGCCTTAATCCCTTAAAATATTTTCTTAAACTTGATGGCCATGAACAAGGCCTTAAAGAACCACATGTATGGTCTCTAAGGGATCAATGAACTTTGGATGGGATATGGGTGCCATTAATATGTTTTACACACCATAATTGGAACTTGAGGCCTCGAGGTTGGACCCTAGATCCATTACGAGGTTTTATGAACCACATAAGGAACTTAGGGCCTTGACCATGGTTAAGGAAGGAAAATAAGGTGTTAAGTCCCTATTTGAATCTTCTCGGGATCAAGATTCATGTAATAGTCCTAAAAAAAACACACAAGACCTCTATAGGGGATCTGTATCCTCTATGGGGGATCATTGGTACCATTAGTATGTTTTGCACAATAAGAATGGTTATTAAGGATTTTATCATTCCTAAGGAAGGAAAACAAGGACTCTATTCCCAAAACGAAGCTTCTCAAACTCAAGGGCCATGAATTGGGCCTTAAAATAACCACATAAACCCTTTCTAAAGGATATTTCACCTTAAAGTGGGATATGGGCACCATCAAAAGTTTTATCGCACCACATATCAAAGTTGAGGCCTATACCACAATTGATGAAGGAAAACATGGACCTTAGGCCCCAAATGAATCTTTCTCATGATCACTGGCCATCAAAAAGACCTCCAATTAGGAGTATGGGAACAATTAGTGTGTTTTTGAAAATAAGAATGGGTCTTAGGACCTCTACCATGATTGGGGGAGGAAAGAAATGGATTTAGGCCCTAAACAAACCTTCTTGTGCTTAATGGCCATGAACAAATACTCTAAAGGATTTGTAGATTATCTCTATCCTACAAGTTGTTCGACAACATAGGTATTCCAATAGAGGAATAACACCTTAAGTAATCACTCACACAACCATATCAAATATTAACACAATGATGTTTTTATGCATTAAAACCCTATGGCAAAAAATCCACAGCCCCAACCAACGTGGCTACTTGGAGAAATTTATTAATGTAAAAGAAAATATTACAGAGAGATTTACAAGAGAGTTTATCACAATCAATCATCGAAAAATGACCTTCCATGCTCATGGACCAATCATGTGACAATTCATGGACCATTGTAGCCATTAAGATCTAGGATAATATGAACCATCATATCACTCTATGTCAGGAACATATCGTAATCGCTAGATTACCTAACTACAAATGCATACTAATGCATACTAAAGAAACACACTTTTACCTAACAACACTTTAGAACAAGTTAATATTAACTAACTCATAAGTGTCTAAATATCCTAACATCCCCCCTTAAGAACAACTTGGGA
>ML796661.1:25004-74146 GCA_009831015.1 Picea engelmannii
AAGGATTATTGTTGGCAGTCATAATCCCAACAAAACCTAAGGTTTCCATCCTATCCTGTCTGTTAGGTTTTCTAGCCCAGTTGACAAGGGTTTGTGAAGAATCTAAAAATATGATGAACAAAACTTTGATGGAAGACAAGCTTAATTAATCAAGAAAATACAGTTCCTGGAAGCCAAGACTTCAGAGAGATGAAGACATCAACATCTCAACAATCTCAGGTATGGTTCCTACTAATGATGATACTTGGTTAATTGACAGTGGTTCCTCCATGCACATGACCAATTTTAGAGATCACCTCACTAATCTTGTGGAGAAAGAGACCAATCTACATGTTTTCCATGGAGACGATTCTAGATATAATGTGAAAGGGGTTGGAACTTCTACCTTCTAACTAGATTCTGACATGCAACTTTAGCTAAGTGAAGTACTATATGTACCTGGGATGAAGAGGAACCTTGTCTCCATTTCTACCTTAGAAGACAAAGGCTACAAGGTTACCTTTTCTGAAGGAAGAGTTCTTTCATGGCACAAGGAATCACATATAAATTCTTCCAAAATAATTGGTGTTCGAGAAAGAAACTTATACAAATTGACCAGCAGACCAGTCTAGGCCTTGTTACATGATACTATCATCTTGAGTGAGATATGGCATAGGAGACTTTCTCACATTCATTATAGAGCTCTCCCATATCTAGGGAAAATGGTAACAAGCCTTCCAAAGATACAGATTCAACATAAAGGTTTTTGCAAAGGTTTTTCTCTTGGAAAGAATATTAAAGGGTCCTTATTGAGCAGTGAAAATAGATCCAAGGAAATCTTGGACTTGATACATCCAGATGTGTGTGTGCCAATAATTGTTGCCTCCCTGAATGGATATTTGTAATATGTACTCTTCATAGATGACAACTCTTGGAAAACTTGGATTTACTTCCTGAAGAACAAGGATGGAGTCCTTGCAAAATTTCAAGAATTAAAAGTTGAGGTTGAGAACATGACCGGAAGAAACATCAAGTTAATAAGATCAGATAATGGAGGAGAATACACCTCCAAGGATTTCAACAATTTATGTATTGAAGCAGGAATCAAGAGGGAGTACACCGTTCCTTACAACCCTTGAAAAAATGGGGTTGCAGAGAGGAAGAATAGAACTATCATTGAGGAAACCAAAGAGATGATACATGATCATAGTCTACCTATGACTTTGTGGGCAGAAGGATGCATGCCAATAGTATATTTTCAAAACAAGATTCCTCACCGGATTTTGAAAAACATAACTCCAGAAGAACCCTTCACCTGAGTGAATATTGATATTGGATACTTCGGGATATTGGGTTGCCCAGTATATTTTCATGTACCCAAAGAGAAGAGATCCAAGATAGAACCTTCAGGGAGAAAGGGTACATTTGTGGGATATAGTGAATCTTCGAAGGCATATCGGATATACATCCCTGGTCAGAGACAGATTGAGATAAGAAAAGATGTTATCTTTGAAGAAGAGATATCCTTTCAAAGATCCAGAGAATATTAGATGGAGATTGACAGTGAGACAATACATTTTCCCCCTTTAGCAGTTCAGAGGAAGACAAACATTATTTCAGTTGATCCAGTTGCTCCAGCTGATATGCCCAGAGATATTGAAATATGGCATAAAAGGTCTGCCTGGTCTCGACAAACTTTGCAGGAGGCAGAGAGACATACAACCACTCAAGGAACATCCTGAGAGAGAAAGAGGCCAAAGATATTTTTGAGCTACCTTTCATTCATGAGCCACATCATTGATTATGAGCCTTCTTGTCATGGAGAATGACAAGTGAATAGGTATGGAAAGATGCCATGACAGAAGAATATCAGTCTATCTTGAAAACTGATGTATGGGATATCGTTCTGAGACTAGAAGGGAAGTTTGTACCGACTTCCAAGTGGATCTGTAAGATCAAACATGCAGCTGATGGAAGTATCGAGAAATACAAAGCGATATTTATAGCCAGAGGATTATCAAAAGTATAGGGAGTTGACTATGCTGACACATATTCTCCAGTATCTCGATACACTTCCATCTGTACTATCATTGCACTAGCTACATCCATGGGTTGGAAACTACATCAGATGGATGTAAAGACAAACTTTATCAATGGTGATATTGAGGAAGAAATTTATATTAAGCAGCCATAAGGATTCGTGATACACAACAAGAAATCTCATGTGTGTAGGTTGAATAAATCCATGTATGGAATAAAGCAAGCACCTCATGCTTGGTATAAGAAAATGGATGGATTCTTGATGAGTTTGGGCTTCAGCAAGAGTCTTGTTGATCCAAACCTATATTATCATATTGTTGGAAATGAGTTCTTAATATTGATCCTATATGTGGATGACCTATTCCTCACCAGTTCAGAGAGACTTGTTGTTGAATGAAAGAAAGAATTGACTGCTAAATTCGAGATGAAGGATCTGGGTATGATGCGCTACTTCTTGGGACTAGAAGTATGGCAGAGGAGTGATGAGATTTCTTGAGTCAAGGAAAATATACATTGGAGATATTGAAGAAGTTCGGCATGACATCGTGAAAATCCATTCTTACACCGATGGTGATGGATTTGAAGAAAATGAATGATTCTTCTACAGACTCAGGAAAGATTGATCCACACTTGTACCGAAAGCTGATTGGATCACTGATGTGTCTGGTTAACACCAGACCTGATATATGTTATGCAGTGAATGTACTTAGTAAGTTCATGAGTCATCCGAGACAAACTCACTCGATAGCAGCAAAGCACGTATTGAGATATCTATGAGGCACAGTTGGATATGGCCTGAGATATGCCTCCATTGTAGACTTGAGTTTGTAGAGATATGTTGATGCAGATTGGGCAAGGAGTGCAGTGGACTAGAAGAGTAGATTCGGTTGTTGTTTTACCTTGGGATATGCCATGGTTTCCTGGTGCAACAAGAAACAGAGCTCTGCGGCCTTAAGTACCGTAGAAGCAGTGTATATATCCTTTAGTGTGGAAGTCCGCGAAGCAGTGTGGATTCAAAAGATCCTGACAGATTTATTTGATCATGAGATGGATCCCACAATTATTCATTGTGATAACCAGAGTTGTGTGAAGCTCTTTGAGAACCCTGTGTTTCACGATAGATCCAAACACATTGAGATAAAATATCATTATATTAGAGACATGGTGCAAAGGAAAGTAGTACACTTGCAGTACCTTCCTACACAGGAGTAGATTGCAAATATATTCACCAAACCTCTTTCCAAGATGAAGTTCGAGTACTTCCATGAGAGACTTGTCCTGGTGGAGAATACCTCCCTATTTGAGAGGGAGTGTTGATGATTATAGGCAAGAAAAAGTTTGAGTACTTATGTGAGAGACTTGGCCTGGTGGAGAATTCCTCCCTAGCTGAGAGGGAGTGTTGATGATTACATATGCATGAGACATCCTCCAGGACATAGATTAAGTGAGTCAGTATGTGAGAGATCCCATGAGTTGGGTGTGCCCATGAGATGGGTGTGTTGTTCCTCTCTGAGAAGGAGATGGAATGTTGTGTGCCCCTATGTAGGGAAGATTCCCATGATATGGGTCTGTTGTTCTCTCTGAGACAGATATGGAACGTTGTGTTCCCCTGAGAAGGGAAGATTCCTAAGAGATGGGTGTGTCATTTGAGATGAAACAATGTGTACCCCTATGAGGGGTGAAGGAGCCCATGTGATGGGTTTACTATTCTCCTCTGTGTAGATATTTGAGACAATGTGTTACTCCAGATGATTCTCTTGTGAGATTCAGTGAGATAGAGATCTGTTGAGTAGGAGGTCCCTATGGCTGAGCACAGCCAGACGTGATCCTAATGGTTGAGCACTAGTGAGTGTGTGTCCATATGATTCTCCTGTGAGATGCAGTGAGATAGATATATGTTGACTTGAACGTTCCCATGAATGAGAACATGTTGACATTCCCCTAGTGGCTGAGTACTAGTGTGTGTGTGAGATCCCTTTCTATATTTTCTAAGAGTCAGATTTACCTGTAACCCTAATTGTGATGTAAAGGGTACAGGTCGGCCCCACCATAAAGTGAAATACAATTAATGTAAAAGATAATTAATATGGTAATTATTAATTATATTCTGAGTTATTGAGGTCGGGCCTGTTGTGCCAATAGATACCACTTTTGATGTGTCCATTCTAATATAAATAAAGGTGATTTACCCATTGAGGAAACACAACACACATGTGATTTTGGAAATTTCAGCAAGTACTTATTCTAGGGCTGAAGTGCGCACCTCTCTTGGGCGCTAACCTTCTTGGTTTTGTGAGCACCCTTTTTTGTGCTAGGTTTATGGTGTGGTAGGTCTTTCTATTGAAAAATATAGCAACTGATTGGTTGTGTTTTCTTCCCTTTTTGAGAAGGGTTTCCCATGATACTTCTTGTGTACTTGTGCATGGTATTTATTCTTGTGATCTTGGTTATTGCAACAAATTGTTTATCGTGTAACTGCAATTGTCTATGTTTCGAGTAAAATGATAAAATTGAATAAACTTTATGCTTGAGCCTAGCCCAGTGAAAAATCAACACTAATGACCAATAACCCATAGAACATGATATCCACTAACAAATATAGGTGAACTAAGCTTGACCTTTCTTAATTGTAGGTGTTAATTGTTGAATATAGCCCAAATATACAGATGGTTGATGCTAGTAAGACTCTAACCCATATTCCAATGATGATGGTTAACTATGGTTTAATTTCGTTAATCATGGTTGCATATAATTATCCATGGTTGATTCTAACACTAACCCATAACATAGTGACCAATCACAAATATGCTAACTATGGTTGACCTGAGTTAACTATTGGTTTCCATAGTTGAATGTAGCCCTAATCTATCAATGGTTGATGTTATTAATCCACTAAACCTATGAATTTTGACCCAATAATAATGGTTGACTATCATTGTCCATGACTTCATATAGTTGTAAATGGTTATTCCTACCCCACTAATTGACCACTAATGTTGCATATAATATTCACTAATAAATACAATTGATTGTGGTTCACCATGGCTAATTATAGGTTTCCATGGTTGAATGTAGACATAATATGTCAATGGTTGACACTATTAATCCACTAACCCCTAACCCAACAATGATGGTTGACTACGGTTAACCTAAATTAACCATGGTTGAATATAGTTCCCCATGGTTGATGTTACCTCACTACTCAACCACTAACAAATATGACTAACTATAGGTGACCATGATTGAATGTAACCATGTTATGTCATTGTTTGATGTTATCAACCCACTAAAATCCTAACAAATAACCTAGTAATGATGGTTGACTATCATTGACTTTGGTTCCATAGAGTGTCCATTGTTGATGTTACCCCACAAACCAACCACTAAATCCTCATAAAATGGCCACTAGAAAATATGATTAATTATGTTTGACTATACATGTCCATGGTTAAATTGATCCCTATCATGTTAATGGTCGATGCTACTAACCCACTAAACCCCTAACCTATTAATGATGTTTGACTATGGTTGACCTTAGCTGACCATAGTTGTTTATTTATATCTATAATTGATCCTACACCACTAACTAACCACTAACCATATACATGATTTCTAGTAGCAAATATAAACCATGGTAGACTATAAGTTTCAACGGTTGAATGTTACCCCAATATGTCAATGGTTTTGTTGACAAGGGGAAATGTTTATCCGTCAACATCATGGGTTCACTGTGAGGAGAAGTTTCATTTAGTTTTCACATCATTTAGAATATAGAACCCTCCATATTCTATCTCGGATACTATCATTATTTTATGAGTTTTAAAAATGATTTTTAAAACTAAATGTAGAGATGCAAAGTGTTGAATGTTAATGCACATGCATGCACCCGAGCTAATATAACAAGATGACCTAAAGATATAAAACTAAAATATAAATACAATACAATGGGATGAAATAAATTCATAGTCAAGTGGATTGTATAAAGCCTATGACTACTGAGAGTAGACCAAGGAAAGACTTAAAATACACTTGCTAGCTACAATTACACATTGAAGGTTAGCCAAAATAATATAGAATAAAGTGGGACGAAACAATAAGTGCCAAAGAAAATTCTATGTCAACAAAGAATCAAACCTTAAATCATTATAGCATATCATGAAAAAAAAGAGAATAGTCTACAATTGAGCTTATGATCATACACAAGATCTCCTCTTGAAATTTTACTAGTGATGGATTCTCCATCAACATAAAAAAAAATTACAATGTTAAGAAAAATTCTCCCCCCCACTTTCCATTAGTGTGAAAAACCTTCTTTTATCATAATTCTTGGTGTATTTTGACCTTCCAAATATTTCTATCCCTCGGATACCCTCTCATGGATTTTTTAATTTCTCCAATTGATTTGTCCCTTTTATTATGAGGACTATATCTAATATTATACAAATTTCCACTTCTCGTGGAGCCCTCTTCCCATAATTTTTCTTATCGTCATTTTACTATTCAACATGAGACAAAGGATTATATAATAATAATTACATTGTTTATTCACAAAGTGTGAAAGGAGAGGAAAAAATTGTTCGTCTCTCAATTGATGTTGAAAACAAGTCCTCTAACTTGGGTTTGTTGGTGTACACATAAATTCTTTAATGTGATATTCATGCCCAATTTTGTAATTGTGAGATTATTCCTTCATTCCTTTGGCTATTTGAAGTTACCATCATCCATTATTTCATCTTCCCATCCCATTCTATATTCCTTCATTTGTAGTGTCTCACCTTCCATGCTACTATCTTCTAATTTGCAAGTTCATTTTGGCTTGGTTGTAATTTACCTATACAAAGAAAATTTTAGTTAACATCTATGTGATGATTGCTTGATGTAATGGGGACCATTGATTCCTAAGGGGATACAAATTATTTAGGTGGGTGTTGGTGGGCACCCACCTCTTCCACCGACTCAATGTGGTTTTCCATCTTAACAAAAAAAATTGTCTACAATTTTCCTGGTCCTAAACTCCTTGAGCACAATTAGATGCCAATATGGAGAAATGATCATTTGGCATGTAGGGAATATAGTATATAGGATACATCATGGATGAACATGCGGTGCATGTGGACCTAGCCAAGATCAAATTCACTCATGATTGACTATAAGCAATAACTCTAACATAGTTCCACATATTTTGGGGCCTTGCCAATTTCTACCATACGTTCATGTTTGGGTTCTCTCATATTCTATGGCCCTTAATACAAATGAACAAGAGTGAAGATAATGCCAAGTTTTCCTAGTCTAAGTCAAAACAGAAAAAAAAAATTGAGGATCCAAAATGCTACCTCTTCTTGGCACCAATTCTCACTTTGCTAGACCTGTAACAACCATTCGAGATTGAGATAGATTCCTTTGAATATGTTATCGATGCAGTCCTCACTTAGGATGGAATTTCAATGGCCTATCATAACAAGACACTCTCTGATATTGTTTACAAGTATCCCACCTGTGACAAGGAGATGTACTCCATTGTGCAGGCATGCTAAAAGTGGAAGAGTTATATTATGGGAAAGGAAACTATCATTGAAATTGATCACAAGCCTTTAAAATTCATACAAACATAAGGAAATACATAATGACCTCTATCAGAATTGGTCCATGTACTTGAAACAATTCCACTTAAACATTAAATACAAGAAAGGAAACACAAACCATGTTGTATACTGCCTCAACCATCCTTCAATTTTGGTGCTAACCATATTTATTAACTCATGTGGGCACAAGGCCTCGGGATGGACCCAATTCTATAAAATAGACCCAAACTTCACTACTACATATCAGACACTGGGCAAAGGTAAAAATGTTCTATAATGTCACCTCCAGAATGCACTTTTATTCTATTTGGTCCATCTTTTTCTTCCTTCACGAAAGTGTGCAAATCTAATTTGGGAGGCACATTATAGTCAGGTGGTAGGGCACTTCAGTGTGGAGAAGACAATAGTGGTACTTTGGAATTATTTATACTAGAAAAAAATTGACAAGATGTCAATAGGAATACCAAATCGTACACTACATGTGCCATTATTGAACCTACCATTAAGAGGAATGGGTTGTACACTCCTATGCCTACCCCATACAAGCCCTAGGAGCTAGTATCCATGGATTACATGTTAGGTTTTCCCTCCACATGACATGGTAATGATTGTGTCTTTATGGTTTTCAATAAATTCTCTAAGATGGCCATTTTGGCATCATGTAAGAAGAGTATCACAACTAAATCCACTACTAAGATCTTCTTTGGCCATGTTTGGGTTCATTTTTGGATACCACGGACCATTATTTCATATAGGGAGAGTAGGTTCATCAACACCTTCTAGTCCGACCTATGGTCTCTGATGGACACCAAGATGACCAAATTGACTGCCTTCCACCCCCAAACATATGGAAAAACAAAAGTGATAAATAGGATGATTGTGCATATCCTACACATGTAAAACTCCAAACATCCATTTACATGGGATGAGATCCTTTCATATGTTCAACACAAATACAACATATCCCTTCATAACTCTATTGGACACAATTCATTTTAGGTGTTCTTGAGGTTCTATCCATTGAATTCCAATGATGTAGCACTACCCATTGCAGCTTCACAGGAAGTGTCCTTCCATGATCGAACTATGGATAATAGAGAAACCAAATTTGTTGAATGGATGTAGCACATCCAACAACATTTTGATGATATCCTACATATATCCAATTCCAAGTACAAGTAGTGACATGACCAACATCGGGTTTCACACAAGTTTTAGTTTGGTCATAAGGTGTGGGTGCATTTGTGTAAAGAGACCCTCATATGCTCCCACATGAAGCTTAGACCACTCTGATATGGATCTTACACCATCACGAATATTGTGGGTGAGAATGATTTTGAATTAAGTATTCCCCCTTTCCTTGGCTTGCACCCAATATTTAATGTTCAACTACTTTGACCATATTTTCCACCCCTATTGGACACCTCAAAGGTGGCTAATCATTTTTGTCCTACATAACTCAATATTGAATGCATTGAGCAAGATACATTGGATTGGATCATGGACATCAAGATTAAGGGCATGTGATAGTAAAACATACAACTCTATCGGGTTGTCGAAGAATAAAAACTTCTTCACTAAGGCAAGTGACTCATTAGGAGTCAAATTTAGAAAACAGTGTGCCCTCAAGAAGTTGATATATCAACTAGCCACCTTAGGGCCCACAAACCGTTTTGTGCTTCATGTCCTAGGTTTAGGGTTTTGGATATTCAAGATTTTTTCCTCTTAGGGTTTATTACTTTATGTTAAAATTCCATTTATTCCTCTCGTAATGTCTCTTGTGAATGAGCATAGTTGACACAACTTTATTCAAAGATAAGATACCACCATTCTAGCTAGTTTGTATTTCTTTGCTTTTCACAGTCTTTTATTATTCCATTTAATAATATAATTTGGTTCTCATGGTATTGTTGTGTTCCTTGCAATATTTATATGTGTGTTTTTCCATTCATATTCCTACCTTTCATTTTTTTCTCTACACAATCCAGATTAGTGGTATTATAGAAATATGTTCTTTGTTGTTTCTCAGTGCATGTCCCCAATGAGGTAAGGGTATAGAGAGTTAGGTATTGAAATATTTTTTCTTAGGGAATACCACTCTCACCAGCCCAAGTGGCCTCCCATGAAAAGAGAGATGACATAGCAAAATATCCTATCAAGTTGTTTCTCAAGGAATCCCTTGCATGATAAAGGAATGAGGTGATGGAAAATTTCACCCAAATCCTTCAATGACCACCAACAATAGTTGAGACACCTTCAACAAGAAACCATTTCAAAGGTGCGACACCCTTAAAGGTACAAGTTAAATTTGACATTCCTTTATTTGAAGGAAAGATAGATGCAGATGCTTTGGAGAAATGGTTAAATTTGTTAGAGGGCTATTACTTTGTTGAAATTTTTTTGGACATAAAAAATGTCACTTTTGAACTCCTTAAGGTCATTACCCATGTCAAAAATTGATGGGAAAGTTACTATGAGAGACATGATAGAGATAATTCTACAACATTTAGGATAGAACCCGCTTGGGTGGATTTTGTTAATGCCCTCAAGGAGGATTTCTACAGTGTTGGAAATTATGATTAGTACATGATATGGATAACTTTGTATTAGGAGAGAGACTAGACGATGTTAAAATACACCAATATCCTCCATACCATACACTCAAAGTTGGGTATCAAATACTACAAGAAGAACCTAGTTTTGAATTATCATAGTGGCCTACACAGGTACATCCAAACAAAGATGGATTTCTTAGACATCTCCTCACTAGGAGCTTCTTATCATTATGTTGTCAAATTCAATTAGAAATTCAAGAAGAGGAGTAATTAGGAGTTTCGTTATGAAAATTTTCCACAACAAAATAATGGTAAAGGTGGCCCCAAATCATAGAACAAATGATAGAGAAAGGATATATAACTTCAAAACAACCAATCCAAACCACAGACAAAGAATGGTAACATGAATTCAAAGGACACTGGAAAGTGGTGTGAGTTCCACAAAATCCCTTTGCACAACATTGATTAATGTCACTTGAAATAATCATTGTTGGTTGAGATGAAAGAAAAATAATCTGAATCTGGCTCAAACTCTAATTTAGAGTTGGATAAGGGGAATTGTATCATTGGCATAGAACCTAGTGCTACCATTGTAACTTCAAAGATACAAACAAAAGAGTTAGAGGAACATGAGGAGGGGGAATGCCTCTTCCATTCACAGATGTGGGTGAAGGGGACTCCACTACGTTTCATTGTTGATAGTAGTAGCCAAAATAGCTTGACCTTGAGCAAGGTCATCAAGAGATTGAATTTTCTAACAACACCACATCCCCAACCATACACCATCATTTGGTTGAGCAAAGGACGAGACCGCAACAACTTGTTTATCTCCTAAAATTGTGCATCTTGTTTCATAGGGACATCAAGTTTGTCTGTAGCCATGAATGAGGGATATTAATCTTGTATGGATGGTTTGATTTCCTGCACTTAAACTTTGGATATCACAGTAATATTCATATATAACATATGCAATAACAAAAGCCACAGATTACTCTAAGATCAAACATATGTCAAATTTCAAGTTTAATTAAGTTAATCATATATAATTAAATAAACAAGTCATATTGGTCATCAAAAGGATGAATTTTTCTCATGAAGTTCATGACTTAGAGGAAAGAATGTATTGAATGTAGATGTAGGATAGGCCATAAAATAAACAATTTGGAGGCCCTTTAATCTCCCCATTGACAACAACTTTTCTTGATGAAACAATCATTAGAGGTTGACTAAATGTTGAAATTGGATTGGCCTATACTTAAACTCTATTTTTTGCTTGTGGTGATTGAGTAGAAAGAAAAGTGGCATATATTGTGCTAGAAATTGGAATGGCCTCCACTAAAAGCCTATGTTTTTCCATACCTAACATTTCCTTTTATCTTCCTCCAATGACATTTTCACTAGGTTTCACTCTCATTGAATACTTTCTTAATCGATTACATTTGATCCCCATATTCACATGGATTAGGAAAAATAAATAGATAAAATTGGCGTGCAAATCACACAAAATTAATTATAATTGTTTGTAAAAATAGTTTTTGCAAAAAAAATCTATTAACATGCAATCATTCTTGGATTTTCTATAGATTTTAAGGTTTTGATTTGTTCCATTTATTTTTATCTACTAAGAGTATGCACATGCTATAGAATGTGTGTGAACTAATAGCACACATCCATAATGTGTATGTTTTCTTAATATAACAATTAGACCCTATACACTACCAAAAGCTCCACCTTAATACTTAGAACCTTTAATCAAAATCACACATAACCCTATAAACCTTAGTCCTTGGCCTCGTACACCTAAACAAGATCACCACACAAGTCCTATATGGGAAATTCCCACCCTCTAATTATAGCTATGGGTTCCATGAGTAGTATTTGCACACCATGATTCGGTATTAGGGTATTTGGCATGGTTAGGTAAGGAAACAAGACGTTTTTGTTGTTGATTGTGAATATGGACATCATTACTAGGTCTTACACACTAGGAATGGGCAGGGGAGGATAACAAGGCCCTTATTCCCTAAACAATATTCTCAGGCTCAATGGAAATGAACAAAGCCTTGAATCACCACATTGATCCTCTCTAAGGGATGTGTTTCCTCCAGGTGAGATGTGGACATCATTCGTGGGTTTTTTGCACCACATATGGCACTCGAGGATTTGATTATGATTAGGAAAAGAACATATACATTTATTTGAATATTCTTAGGATTGATCTTCATGATGTGGTCCTTAAAAAACCACATAAGACATGTGTAGGGGATCTTCAACTTTTATGGAGTATTTTTTATGTCATTATTATGTTTTAAATAATAAGAATTGGTCTCAAGGCCTACCAATGACCAAGGGAGGAAAATAAGGACCTTGGACCTAAAAGGAAGCTTCTAAATATCATTAATTGTAAACTAGGTGTAAAACAACCACACAAATCCCTTCTAAGTAATCTTAGGCTTTCATGTGAGATATGGGAACCATTAGAAGGTTTTACGCACCACATATGGGAATCAATGCTTATCCCATGGCTGAGGGAGGAAAAAAAAGGTCTCAGGACATAAGATTGTTTTTTGTATGTTTAATGGCTATGAACAAGGCCTCTAACTAGGAATATGGGAAACATTAGTATGTTTTGAACAATAAGAATGGGTCTCAAAACCTCTACCATGGTGAGGGTATGAAAAAAGGGTTCTTAGGCCCAAAAGAAATATTCTCAAGGTCTTGGCCATGTTCAATTCAGGAACATAAAGTGTTTAGGATCTATTTGAATCTTCTTAGGATGAAGCATCAAGATGTGGTCCTTCAACAACCACAAAATACCTGTGAAAAGGATCTTTGGAATATATTGTGGGATCTTTGGCACCATTAGTATGCTTTGAACAATAAAAATGGGTCTCAAGGCCTCTATCATTATTAGGGGAGGAAAATAAGGGCCTAAGGCCTACAAAAATATTCTTGGGCTTAATGGCAATGAACAAGGCATCAAACCACCACATAAATCCTCTCTAAGGGATATATGGCCTTTGGCTAGGATATGGGTATTATCCACAATTTTTGCACAACATGTATGACACTTGAGGTCTGAACCATGGTCAAGGATAGTACATAAGGTTTTGAGGCCTTATTTTAGTCTTTTCAAGGTTGAGCTTCATGATGTAGTCATCAAAAGACCACACAATAAATGTGTAAGGAATAATTTGGCCTATATAGGAGATATTTGGCACCATTAGTATGTTTTTCATAATAAGAATGGGTCTTGGGGCCTCTACAATGCCCAAGGGAGGGAAAAAAAGGACCTTGTTCCTAAAACAAAGCTTCTTAAGATTAAGGGGCATTAACTAGGCCTCAAACAACCACACAAATCATTTCTAAGGGACCTTTAGTCTTTGGTCTCTAGGTGGGATATGGGCACCATTAGGACGATTTTAGCACTAGATATGGGAGTCAAGTCTTGTACTAGGGACAAGGGAGGAATACAAGCACCTTATTCCCTAAACAAGTCTTTTTCATGATTAATGGCCATGAACAAGGCCTCCAACTAGGAATATGGGCACCATTAGAACATTTTTCAGAAGAAGAATGGGTCTGAAGGCCTATACCATGGCAAGGGGAGGAAAATAAGGGCCTTAATCCCTTAAACTATTTTCTTAAACTTGATGGCCATGAACAAGGCCTTAAAGAACCACATGTATGGTCTCTAAGGGATCAATGAACTTTGGATGGGATATGGGTGCCATTAATATGTTTTACACACCATAATTGGAACTTGAGGCCTCTAGGTTGGACCCTAGATCCATTAGGAGGTTTTATGAACCACATAAGAAACTTAGGGCCTTGACCATGGTTGAGGAAGGAAAATAAGGTGTTAATTCCCTATTGAATCTTCTCAGGATCAAGATTCATGTAATAGTCCTAAAAAAAACACACAAGACCTCTATAGGGGATCTTTATCCTCTATGGGGGATCATTGGTACCATTAGTATGTTTTGCACAATAAGAATGGTTATTAAGGATTTTATCATTCCCAAGGAAGGAAAACAAGGACTCTATTCCCAAAACGAAGCTTCTCAAACTCAAGGGCCATGAATTGGGCCTTAAAATAACCACATAAATCCTTTCTAAAGGATATTTCACCTTAAAGTGGGATATGGGCACCATCAAAAGTTTTATCGCACCACATATCAAAGTTGAGGCCTATACCACAATTGATGAAGGAAAACATGGACCTTAGGCCCCAAATGAATCTTTCTCATGATTACTGGCCATCAAAAAGGCCTCCAATTAGAAGTATGGGAACAATTAGTGTTTTTTTGAAAATAAGAATGGGTCTTAGGAACTCTACCATGATTGGGGGAGGAAAGAAATGGATTTAGGCCCTAAACAAACCTTCTTGTGCTTAATGGCCATGAACAAATACTCTAAAGGATTTGTAGATTATCTCTATCCTACAAGTTGTTCAACAACATAGGTATTCCAATAGAGGAATAACACCTTAAGTAATCACTCACACAACCATATCAAATATCAACACAATGATGTTTTTATGCATTAAAACCCTACGGCGAAAAATCCACAGCCCCAACCAACGTGGCTACTTGGAGCAATTTATTAATGCAAAAGAAAATATTACAGAGAAATTTACAAGAGAGTTTATCATAATCGATCATCGAAAAATGACCTTCCATTCTCATGGACCAATCATGTGACAATCCATGGACCATTGTAGCCATTAAGATCTAGGATAATATGAACCATCATATCACTCTATGTCAGTAACATATTGTAACCGCTAGATTACCTAACTACAAATGCATACTAATGCATACTAAAGAAACACACTTTTACCTAACAACACTTTAGAACAAGTTAATATTAACTAACTCATAAGTGTCTAAATATCCTAACATCCCCCCTTAAGAACAACTTGGGATAGGATTGAAGGATTTACAGAGACACAATAGGAGAAGGAATGAGGCATTATAACCTATCCCCCCTTAATGACAACTTCCTGAACTCCTAACATAGATCAAACTTTGGAAAAATTCACTTTTGTAAGAGACTTTGTGAAAATGTATACAACTTGAGCATCTATAGGGAAAAAAAGCACTTCAATAACTGAATCATGAACGAGCTTTCGAATGAAGTGCATGTGCAGCTCGATGTGTTTGTTGTGATGATGTTGAACTGGATCTTTGGTGAGCTTGATGGCTCTCTTATTTTCACACCAGAGGGTGGTCGAATGTTTTTTCTAGAATCCAAAATCTAAAAGGATCTATTGAAGCCACAAGGATTCTTAACTTGCATTAACTGTTTCTCGATACTCTACTTTCGCTAAAGAAAGAGAAATAACCTATTTTTTCTTATAGGCCCAAGTGACAGGTTATGAAAAAAGGATGAAAACCTAACCTACATTATACTTTTGATCATTAGGGTCACTGGCCCAATATGAATCAGTGAAACCAACAAATAAATGAATCCCCCCTAAATTGTAATGTATCGCAAAATGAACTATACCCTGGACATATCGAAGTATTATTTTAGCTACTTTCCAATGGATTTCATGGGTTTTTTGCATATATTGAGCAACAATACCAACAACAAAGGAAATATCAAGACGATTATGAGTCAAGTACAAGAGGATACCAACTAATTGACGGTACAAACTGGAATCAACTTTAGGAAAAGTACATGTGGTAGTAAGTTTGACTCTAGAATGGAAGGGAGAAGGGAATGGTTTTAAGTCTTCCATGTGAAAGAAATGAAGAAGGTCACAAGCATACTTAGACTGGGAAAGAATGAAAATTCCTTCCTTGGTTTGCAAAACTTGGAGGCCAAGGAAATAGTGCAAATAGTCGAAGTCAGCCATTTCAAATTTCTTCTTAAAGCTAGTTTTCACATTGTTTAAAAGTTTTGGGTAACTACCCATGAGGATATGGTCATCAACATAAAGAAAAAGTATTATGAGATGGATTCCTTATTTCTTGGTATATACATTAGGATCAGAATGTCATCTAAAAAATCCAGTATCGAGAAGAAAGATGTCCATTTTGGCATACCAAGCTCAAGGATCTTGCTTAACACCATAAAGATATTTCCTAAGGCTGAAAAAAAGGATAGATTAATTTTGGACATAGCTAGGAGGTTGTTCCATGTGTATTTATTCTTGCAAATCCCCATGAAAGAAGGAAGATTTAACATCCATCTGATGGACCTCCCATTTATGTGAGGCGACAATGGTTAGAACAAGGAGGTTGGAATTCATTTTGGCTACAGGAGAAAAGGTTTCATTATAGTTTACGCCTTCAAATTGAGAGAACCCTTTGGCAGCTAACCGATCCTTGTGTCTTTCAACACTTCCATCTAATGCATACTTAGTTCTATAAACCCATTTGCATTGGACAAGTTTTCTTCCTTTTGGAAGAGGTACAAGGCCCCAAGTATCATTTTCAATTAATGAATGATACTCTTCATTCATTGTTGTATCCCAATCTGGATGACCTGAAGCTTCTTCAAATGTATATAGATCACGAGTCTCTAAAACTTGAGCTAAAATAGAAGAGGATCATTGGAATTGTGAACATGTCTGATGTTGATATGAAGGATCATTGGCAAGATCACCAGTTACTTCTCGTGTTGAATGGAACCATCTAGGAATAGGTGGTGTTAGTGTAGGTTCAAGTTCAATGGACTAATATGGAGGAAGGTGGGAAGGCAGAGCTAGATTATAATCCTCACTATCATCATCTGAAGAAGAAGAAACTAGAATAGGAACGGAAAAAGGCACAAACACGGAATATGGCTCACAGGCCGAAGAAGGCAAAAATGTTGAATTAGGCTCGCAAGCCAAGAGATTTTCATCAAATTTAACTTCTCTTCTAATAATAATTTCATTACAATGTGGTTGAATAATTTGGTAACCTTTAACGTCTTCATAATAAAGAAAAAATATACACTTCGCACTTTTAGGCTACAATGCTTTCCTTTTCTCATTATAAATGTGATCCCATGCTACAATACCAAATACACTGAAGTGACTTACATCTAGATTATATTTATTCATGCCTCTTCTGTTGGAATACTGAGAGTAGGGGGTGAATCGGTATTAGCACTTTTATCACTTTTAACCACAAAATATTCAATAATCAGAGCATATAAACATCAACTTGATTGGTTACCATTTAGCATTTTATCATCTATGTTTAGTATATCAGTAGTGCATGACAAAATAATCAGAGATACACAATACACCAAGATTTATGTAGAAACCCAATGTGGGATAAAACCATGGAATTAGTTTCTTATATGTCAGAAGAAATATATTCATAAGAAGCACCAACTTCTCAATTTTTCATCTCCAACTAGAAGGAGGCTCCAACCCCCTAATTCTTAAGATCCAACATGAAGGAAGCTACAACTCCCTAATTTACCAACTACAACTTGAAGGATGTTCCAACCGCCTATTTACAGGATGAAACCTGAAGGAAGATCCAACTCCCTAATTTTCTGGATCCAACTAGAAGGAGGCTACAACCCCCTTTCCTTACCTCGTCCAACCGCCTTGAAATATAACTGTAGACAACCCTATCACTACCACATCAACCTATGATTTTCCCTATCACTGGATTGATATACCTATTGCTACTACCAATACCTCTGTTGTTGCTACTAATACCTATGTTGTTGCTACAGATATCTTTGTTGCTACTACTGATATCAATATCTCATCAAGACTACAACCACACACACCTCATACCAAAATCCACAAAAGAGTTATTCAAATCAAGTGCTCATAACTCACTGAGACATACATTTTCCTAATTTCTTTAGAATAAATCACTAACATACTCAGGAAGACATACCTTTACCTTGAAGCTGAACAGAGTTCATGATCCCTGATCTTCTTGGATTTTTCCTCACAGGTTCACAATTGTGTGTACTGTCTTCCCACAGGTATCCATACTTTTCCTCACTGCATGTCACATATGAACATGATTTTCCTCCTGAAAATTGCGGGTATACTCAAGGAATTCTTGTATGAAACCCCTTCTATGTTCTCTTGACTCTTGCAAACTTCTTACTTCATTTTACTTCTTTGTCTTCCACTGAATGCCTCATATCTCTAACCTATATTCTAAGAGATGAATACACATAAGTGATTTTCAATGGACTCTTCTGTGTGTTATATAGGAGAAATTTCTTAATGACATGCAACTCATGATGACATGCAACTCACATGCAACTTATTATCTTCTATTTACTCCATGTTGCTTTTCCCTGTAAAAATTAATTATCTCTCTAATAATTAATTATTCGTGCAATAATTAATTAATGCAACTCACATGAAACCTGTTATCTTTTGTTTACTCCACTTTTCTTTTCCTATAATAATTAATTATATCTCCAATAATTAATTATTCCTTCAATAATTAATTATTGTAACTCACATGCAACCTGTTATCTTCGTTTACTCCACTTTCCTTTTGCATGTAATAATTAATTATCTCTCTAATAATTAATCATTCCTGCAATAATTAATTATCTTTTTTTCAATAATTAATTAATCTTTCAATAATCATTCTCAACAACTAATATTTCAATAATTAATCCATTGTTGCAACCACTTTGACTGGTCAAGCTTCTTGATGACCTTCTAGAGGCTTGTAGAATATTCTAGAGGGTCCTCCAACTTCACAGAGCCATATATCTTCAACCGCGAGGAACTATGTGGCATACCATATATCACCATAAATGTCATGACGTGTATTAACCATATATGATAGTATTGACTACATGTATATTGACCATCATGTCTTTATTCCTCAATCAATTGTGGATTCCATGACCATGACCAACCTGTCACTGGATCCTCTCACATGGATCATATACCAAGGGAACCTCTCAACCAGATGTCCACCATCACCAACACATGCCTCTACCAAGCATGTACCGAAGTCACAAAGAAAAGATATGTGCATGTACCATACCATGTACCAACTTGTACCATGCATCAATCATGCACATCAATACTTGTATCATAGCATATTCCAACCATGCACATCAACAACACTTGTACCATACCATGTGCCAACCATGCACATCAATATGTACCATGCATCAACCATGCACATCAAAAACACATGTACCATACCATGTTACAACCATGCACATCAACCATGTACATAAACCTATACCATGATATGTACCATAACAAGTGTATACCTTAATAATGTGTCAATATCAATAGTAGACCTCTAACACGACAACCAACTTTCCAACAATCTTGTCCACATATCTAGGGATTCCAAAATTATCTGAGGGTTGAGATCAATATATAAGATCACTCTCTGAGGCTTGACATCAATCTCTAAGATCACTCTCCAAGGGTTGACATCAATGACAACCAACTGTCCAACATATTCCAGTGTTATATTTTTAAGAGCCTTTGTGGGACTATGATTTACTATGCAATTTCATACTTAATGGATTCCACCAAATACTTTAGACTTAATCTCTTGGATTGGAAAATAGAATTATCCATTTATTTTCATGTGTGGTTATTTCTCTCAGCAACACAATTTTTTTGTGGTGTATAAGGAACAGTGTGTTGCATTTGGATGCCTTCTGGAGTGCAGTAACTTGTACATTGATTATTCACATATTCACCTCCATTATCTGTTCTTTGAAGTTGATGACCAAATTTTTTTTCTACAAGGGCCTTGTAGGCCAAGAACTTGTCAAAAAAATTTCTCTTAAATTTTAAGAAGTAAACCCAAGTGCATCTGGAAAAGTCATCAATGAAAGTTAAGAAATACTTGCACCTAGAAAAAGGAGAAGAAAGTGGACCATACAAGTCACTATGAATGTAATACAAAAAATTTCCACACTCTATGCATCATTATTTGGTGGCCTTCCCTTTCCCTCTGTAGACTCAATACCCCAATATTTCTCAATCCAAAGTCAAATAGTCAAATTTTTGTTCATATACGCAGGCTACAATTAGAAAACCTGCGTATACATAGGTTGCTCCATTACAACCCACATACATTGGGTTTTGTTCTCAAAATTAAAAATATTTCTAGTTTTCTATGCCAAGTCATGGGATCCATACACTTTGGAATTTCATATGTTGGAAACAGTCTGATTCAACCTTTGATTTCCTTTTGAAGACTATAAATTGAGCCATAAACAAACATTCAAGAGAGAGAAAAAGTTGAGAGAAAATACACTCTGGAGAAATTTCGCCTCATATTGAGTCTACATATATTTTTTCTTTAAGTCTAAAATTCTCTTGTGTTCATCCCCCAAGATCTTCCCATTTTGTGAAGAAGGAACCCAATTACTCCTCAAAATTATGGGCTTGCCTTGTGGAGGATTGAAGTGGTGAAGGCCCAGGTGGAGGGACTTAGTTTCTCAATTCCGTCAAGTTTCATTACAAAAATTCGTCACCTATGTACTTCTGTTGATTATATTAATATAAATATTATTTTCTCGTCCAATTATATGTTTCAAATACTTATATTATTTTCCATGGGTAAATTTTTCATGCATATTGATGGAATACGCTAGTTTATATGCTAACACTTTATATATTTTCATATGCTTGTGCATCTTGAGTGTTGAGAACAAGTTGCAAGTATCAAGCCTTAAATAGTGAGCTCGCCAGTGGTCTCCTACAGACGTATGGAATAGGTAGGCTTCTAGCCTTTCTTTTGTTCGGATTTCCCTTTATCTAGCATACTTGATATTATAATTGATTTATGGGTGTCATTCTATATGTTTTGGTTTTACCCCAAGACATAGATATTTTTTCCTCGTAACAGAATTGGAAACTCCACTAGAGAATTTTCCCCTTTTTGGGGTTAGCTGGTGATTTTTCTCTTTGATTTCTCTCTGTTTCCTAATTTTTTGTGTCATTTGTTGCTTAACAACCTTTACATTTATTTACATCTTATTTGCTTGGCCTGGTTCTTACCCATACAATGTCTTTCTATATATAAGAAGGTTTTCCCTTAGCAATCGCGTACATACGCGTGTTGTCTATTTTTTAGAGTGCATACATACGCTTTTGTTCCCTGAACAATCACGTACACCTTTTTCTAAGATGTTTTGGTTCAGTTTGGTGTTTTTTGGGTGAGTTTTGAGTGTTTCTGAGTCTTCTTGGGTCTCTGTCTTTTATGTTGAGTGTCTGTAGAGTGATAGGAAGTTGTATTATTTTTGAATTTTTAGGAAAACTAGTTTCTTGTATTTTTTCTCCTCTTCAGTCCTTGTGTGTTGGTTTGAGTAGTAGATTCTTAGTGTCCTACTTGGATTTTCTTCATGTTCTAGCAGTAGGGTACGTCCGAGAGTTTGTTTATTCATTCTTTTCATTTTCATTTCCTTATATTGAAAATACAAAAAATCTTGTTTTGAATTTCAATTGAAGAATTTGCACTTTTGTTTAGATTGCATTAGTATTGACATCTTAGGAAAGATTGAATCATCATTAAAATTGAAGATATTGCATCTTATGCACGACATTTAGAAGCATACCATTTCTATTGGAAAAAAAGAATAGTACTTAGCAATGTTTTTTCATGTGCGTCTTTCATATGTCGAGTCATCACACCATTAGTTTCACGATCGCACCACTTGAGTAAGTAGAAGCCACTAAAATTAACGCTCAATAATTAAAATTGATAAGAAATGATTTTATATTTTAGGGTACACAAACAAGTTTAGGACTTAGGGCCTTGGAATAGGATTTTGTGAGTAAATTTTTCCAAGGCTACAAAATTCAGCGTATGTGCCTGACCAGGGAGTGGTGAAACCAATTGTATAATTGGTTTCCTCGAGAGGCTCCATTAACAGTGGATTTAAGAACAAGGTCGTGTGAATTTGGTTGTAGAGATAGTCCTCTAATACCTTCCTAGCATCAAAGATATTACTAGGGTTCTATTCATATCTAGGGGTTTTTCTAGTGTATTTACCTCTGTGAGAGGCGATGATTTTGAGGCTTCGATATTTGCTAACCTGCCCATATAGTGGACCTAGCCTACGAATTCTCACTCAAGAATTGGTTATAATGTGGTGACCTTAGTTTTATGACCTAGGTATCCACATAGGTTGCTTGCATGGGTTATTTTGCAGGTACCCTGAGTCATATAGGGATAGGACAACACATAGTTTTTATGGAGGATTTTCTCTTCGGAGGGATATTACCGATTCCATTGTGAATCCCGTGAGGGTCCTTATAAATTATTTCATTACCTCCACTCTATTGTTTAGGAGTCTCATCCCCTCCTGGGAGAGGCATACCTTCTTTAGTTCGGGAGGTCCCTTTCAACCATCCTATCATGTTTGTGAGCATTGACCCTAGATTTATTTAGGAGTCGCTCTTTGTATATTAGTTGGCCTTAGGATTTTGTATTGAATCATTCTTTTTGAGTCATTTTGGAGCAATACCATCCCCCCCACCAGTCTCTTCATCTTTTGAATTAAATACCATAGTTCGGTATGATACCAAAACCGCTTCCTAAAAGGAATAGAGTTAATAGACATGGTACATACATCTTAGCCATGCAGGCTCACGACTATCCCATCATGAGCACCAATTCATATATGAGTACGGATTCAGATGTGAGTGGATCATGAATCCATTCGACTCCTATTGCATCTATGGTTAGTGGACTCCCTATAACTCCTTCATCATCGGTTACCTGGATTCCCACGAATCTCTCAGGTAGTAGTACCATGTCCATGAACTCACCTCAGTCCATGGGGATGAGTCCTTATATATTTTCAGGAAGTATGACTCTGTCATCATCGATCTCTTCTCCCGATGGCATGTTTTTGATTGGGATTCCTAGTTACAATGCCCAGTCGATGCCTTTGGTCTCTAATCCTTTCTCTTTTGGTATGAAAAATATGAATCTACATGTGTCATCCTCTATTCTGACATCAAACAGTAATACTAGTTTTGGGTCAGGGGGCACGTCACCTCCTTATGATCCTTTCCCATTTGGTGGGGATCATTTCCTATGGTACGGGGTTGGAATATTCCTTTCTTTGCACCCAATCCTAGTTATGGTTTTCAACGATGGAATGGACAAATGGGTGGTGTTTCTACTTCATATATGTCGTCTGTCTACCCTTCTTCCACAATTATTATTCCCATGAATACTTTTATTATGGAAAACCCTCCTCAAACCTCTAGTGTTACATCAAGGGGAAATCAACTTTACAATATAGGCAACCCCCTACACAGATTCCCTTCGTCGGGACTTTATGCGAGGGGTAATTGAATTTATGTTATGTCAACTATCATGTCGTTAGTATTTCATGTTTATAATTTCCTCATGAAGGAAATATCGTGATGATCAACCAATTATCTTTCTCGTGCTCCGGTTCCTTTGCATCAATGGGACCTTTGTTCCCCATTTTCAAGAATTATCAGAAGGAAACTGAGAACATTGGTGTCGGAATGTATCCTTCTTTGATGGGAACCTTTAATTTCTCGGCACCAATATCATATATCAATGCCATTTCTCATTAATCCTCATTGTCATTGAGGTATGTCTCATTTTGAACTTCATATTTCGATGACCCCTAGACTTTACCTTCTTCGACTATGTCTTATGAAGGATAATCGCACATCGGAATGGAAATTTCATTATCTGCAGCTGAAATTCCATATAAATATATCCAGGAAGCCACTGTAGACCTAGATCCTCCCTCTTTGTGGATGGAAGATATGGATCTTGTTCTATAGACCATATGGGAAATTGACTCGTCTAGTTCACATGATTGCCTTGATGGTACTTTACCTTTGAACGAATAAATATTAGAGGCCATAACTAGTCTTGATAGGCCTTGGAGGACCTTCACCATAGATCTTACTTTCTCCTAGAGCTTGATAGGATTGAACAAGACGAGTTTCGATCAACCATGATAGATATGTTTGGTCACCTTGTGGTCTCGTTAGATATGCATGACATATATGTCAAAGGGAAAATGAAGAATATCTCTCCAACCATTGCAATCACGATCTCTCGAACCCCTGGAAAGGTTAAGAACATTTATATCAGTGCGAACTATTTGTCTGAAGAAATTAAAACTTACATCGATCTGTTTAAGGAATTTTGAGACTTATTTTCTTGGTCATACGAAGAAATTCCAGGGATCGACCCTAGTATTTTCGAACACAAAATTAATACTTATTTGAATGTTAAACCAGCTCGACAATGAATTAGAGCGTGAATCCCAGGAAGACCCTTGCCATTAAGGAAGAGGTGGAGAAGCTACTTAACGTTGACTTCATCTACCCGGTTCCCTTAACTGAATGGGTATCCAACCCAGTTCCTGTGGATAAGAAGAAAGGAACCATTCAAGTGTGTATGGATTTCAGAGACTTGAATAAATCTCGGTCTAAAGATAATTTCCCTACACCATTTACCGATCATAATATTGACGAGTGTGTCGAGAGTGAAATATTTTATTTTATGGACGGATTTTCAGGCTACAAACAGATCCAAATTAAACCAGAGGATCAAAATAAGACAATGTTTATTTGTCCTTGGGGTACATTTTCATATCGGAAAATTCCTTTCAGCCTTAAAAATTTCGTAGTGACTTTTTAGCGAGCTATGACCTTTGCTTTCCATGACCTCAAACATGTATTCGATGCTTATTTGGATGACCTATCTACTCACTCTCATAATATAGTGGATCATCCGACTCATAGTCAGCTTGTGTTTGAAATATTTCGTTATTATTGTATTCGATTAAACCCTCATAAATGCATCTTTTGCGTTAGGTCAGGCCGCCTATTGGGATTCATAGTTTCTGAGCAAGGGATCATGGTTGACCATGTTGTTCCTGAGTTATACTTTAAGGCTATAAAGTATACCATCAAGGCATCCGTAAAGGTAAAAATAACTTAAAGATAAAAAATGAAAAGGGAGGGTAAAGCATAATCAGTTTCTCAATTGTCCCTGTCTAGCTTCCCATTGTTCTTGGATGCTAATATCTCTCTCAATAGCAGCCCATGAACATTCTAATTCGGCTTGGTTAGTTGTCGTTTGTAGGATGGTATTAAATAGGTTCAAAGCAATACTGGTTTGATCTTGAAGGCCAGGTTCAATGTTGGGTTATCTGTTATTTGGGACAGTCATGGAGAATAAGATTTTATTTAATTGTGAAAGATTTTAATCAACTGTCACTTCAATTTTTTAAGAGGTGAGAATAGGAAAAATAGTTTTGAAATTCAAAACACTAACATAAATACATTCGAGGTCATTTCCTGGATTTGCAACAATTTGAGAATTATAAAATAACAAAGAAATACTACTGAAAAATATGAGGCTTTAATCAAGAAAGAATCTCATATTGTAACAGGAAAAAAAAGAAGAAGGAAAACGAGATTTCTAATGAAGTGTTGAGTATTAAGGCTCAAATGACTCACAGGTCTTAAAATCACTGATAGCAATTTCAGAGGAAAAGTTGTAAATAATTTGATATCCAAATCAATCTAAACTATAAAAGATGTTTACAGATAACTTCAAATTGATTATTCATTAGAAAAACAGTGAAAGAAAAAACATATAAAAGTATAGTAAACAGGGTTAAAGAACACATAGCTACAAATTGGCAGGATTCAGAATCTCGTCTGTATCATATATTATGATAGATTGGAAAACTATTAATACAATCGGATCTCTCCCAAAAAATCAAAAGCCATTTCTCAGTGTTTTGAAAATATATTTATACATCATCATCAAACATTTTCTCGTTGGTGATTAACCAACTTATTAAGATTACGGTTACATATATGAATAATGTCAACCGTTTACATTTCATTTCTAATTTCTAATTATGAAAATATTCTAAAAAATGCTTTTACGTTTGTTTTGATGAACTTCCTTTCTCTACCTCAAGACAATGAACACACTTTCCCAAAAATTTCACAAAAACTTTGGGAGCATCTGGTATCTCTTTTGCTTCAAATATGAAAAATCTTTTCTATAATTCGGGCAAACAATCCTCTATCATCTTCCCTGTGAACTTAATAGTTTGCAACTTTAAGTTCGGTGTCACCATCCATTTGTTGATTTCTGTGATATCGATTACTTTAATTTTTTAAATCTCTATCTTCATTTCCTCCAGCTCTTCTTTGAACCTTAGCTGGTGCTTAACAATGTTAATCTCACCTAATAGTCTAGGACAGTCATTTTTTCCGATATTCAATGAAGTCATTTCTAGGAGATCAAAAATTCCCTGGAAATCATCATTGACATCTCTGGTTATTCTTTTATTTTCAGCTAGGTCTGCTTCCCACACTTTAAGTATTACGTCTCCTTTAACCTGTTCTGAAATGGATAATTTCTGAATCCTTCCGACTTTTTCCTTTATTGAGAGGGATACTGCCTTTTGGAAAGTCGCTCTGGCCACTTTTGCTTCTCTTTCTTTCTGGAGAACATTCTCCAAGGATTTATTTGTTTCTTGAAAGTAATTCTGGACAACTTCCATATTTAAAAACACTTTCTGTTGTTCTTCTTCTATTTTCAAATGTATTTCCAATGCTTGTGCCTGGAAAATTTCAAGTTTTACTACTTGATTAGTAATAGAACTAATTTTATCTTGTAACTGTTTATTTTCTTCTTCTTTCTTTTGGACCTGTGCCTGTGTGACCTGTATTATTTGTTTTTCATCTTCTAAGCATGTTTTCATTTTCTGAATTTCTTGAATATCTTTCAGTCTAGCATGTTCTAGACCCTTTTGTATTCCCCAACTGATATTTCTCTCAGTTTCTTTCAATTTGTCTTGTATTTGAGTTATTGTTTGGTCTTTTTGTTCGAGCATGGTTGTTAAATTGCCAACAGAATATATATATTCCGATGCTATAGCTACCATCGTACCTGCTAACTCTATAGAAAACTCTCCATCTTTAAGATTCTTTCCATCTATAATGACCCTATGTTTTTTAATCATCCCATCTCCTCTTGGATGGATTTCCTATTTCAAGATTGCTCTTCTCTTTTTACTGAAAAAATAATCTGATGGAGGGATCTCATCCCTTGAAATTGGCTCTACATCACTGACATACATAGCTCCTTCGTGGGGGGTTCCATAAGTTGACTGCGATGGGGTCAAGGAAGTGATGGGACTTCCGAGCCCTGTCGATGTTGTTCCTCATGTCTTTTCTGGAACATCCTTAGGGATTTCTGGGGGCATTTCTAGCTCTTTTCCCTTCCCTGTCATCTTGCCTTTGGTATTGGATTTGTCCTGTATATTTGTTTCAAAACCTGGGGGAGGCTCTTCTTGTTCTGGAGGTGGGATCGAAGCTTCACCTTGCAAACTCTTCGGTAGGCAACTTCGCCTATGGCCCTAGAATGATGAGAATCCAGTCTGTGAGTCAGGTGGCATGGCCTGTACTCTGTTCAGTACTTATTCATAGGATTTAACATCCTTTAATACATCATCATAGATAGATGTTTCATGCTCATAGGCTTTTAGATTACAATGCATAAAATGCCTGATTATTACTTGGTAGGGGTCATGATTCATGTGCTCAATATCTATTATTTTCACTTCTTCTAATGATTCAGCCTCTACTTTAGAATGACCTAGATTTAATAAAGAAAATTTTCCAATATGTACAGGGAAGGTTGGCCATGATTTCTTCTGAGCTACTTTTAGTTCTAATCCAATGTCGCCCTTTACTATCTGATGAGCTACCTCCCTGCACACCAATTTGTTCAGTAGGAATTTAGGGAGTGCGTGAGGTGGAATGGAACAACCGTAAACCCTAATGTAGGAAAAATTCTCCTCAATAAACGAGTCGGCAATTGCTTTAAGATTTTCTGTGACTGCATCAGAAATGCGAGGGGGTTCACATCCAAAAAATATTTTATGCATCAGAATTATAATAAAATGACACACTTCATAAAATGCATCTTTAGCATTTTCTTCCCAAAGGGCAGAGTGATATTTATGAATGGGTTCTGGACAGGAAATGTTCCAACTCCAATTCATTAAGGGAAAAGGAGTCACATAACAGATTGCATCCATAATGTATGTTGACATGTAAAAGGTTGTCGGTTGTCCCTTTGATTTTGCTTCTTTGTAGTTTGAGATTTCCTGTGTTAGGTTATCTGAAAAAATCTTATGCCAGTTAAAATCATACCCTTCTGAAGCTTCTTCTAAAAAGGGCACCCAATATGCATGAAAATGGAAGGGATCTTTTCTCCCGAAAACTCTACATAGCATAATGGCTACATATACCATGTATTCATTCAAGGATATTGTATCATAAACTCCATGGGTATCAACTCTAAACTTTGTTGGACACCTCCACCATTCTCTAATCATATCAGGATATGTTCGGTCTGCCTCAGTGCATTCTTTCCTCTGAAACTCTACTAAAAAATCAGCATTAAAAGTATGTTTAGGATTTGGCGAGAGTTTATACATTACTTGTATGTGTTCTGGCTTGAATGATCCGATGATAACTCCTTGATCATTTAAGATGATCCTCGTTGGGATATTGACCTTTTCCAGGGCCCAACTGATCATATCATTGTATGCCATGAGCCGAGGGAGTGCAGTGATCTTATGAAGCTCTAATTCAGCTATGTCCCGACAATGATTCTCAGAATCAGGATGAGCATTCTTGAGTTCACATTCCAGAAATTCAGAGATTTGGGTCCAAGATTTAATGGAGTCTATGGCATGTGGTGTGGTGTCGGAGATGATATCTCCTTCCTGTGTATCTTCGCTCTTCTTCGGTGCCTTTTTCGGTGCCATGACTTTACGTTAAATGGAAAACCTGTCACAGAAAATGAATGAACAAGCTCAGCTAAGTGTTTCTTGCGCTTGATAAAATGAAAACACAGACATTCAAATGCTCTCTTTTAATACATTTAAAAATGACGGGATTGACACAGCTGACAAGAATTCAAGGCATTTAATGCAGAAGATATATTTCTGAGATACGCATTTAATGTCCGTATTTTAGTGCCTTTTTATTTTTAAAGAAAACTCGAGACACTTTACTCAATCAAAAACCGAAACATGAATGAAACCTTAAAAAAATGATTATCATTAATCATGTTTTGGAAAAAGGTTAACTGGTGCTAATTATAGATTAAGACTGAAGACTTTGTTTTTCGGGATTTCGGAGATCATGTTGTCAAGAAGTATATCATTGATGAATTCTGATCTCAAAAATCGCAAAATCACAACGTGTTAATTAAGACTTAAACGTTTTAGCGAAGTAATTAATTGAGATTAAGCGTTTTCGGGATTTCAGGGATCATGTTGTCGAGAAGTATATCATCGATGAAACACAATCTCTGAAATCGCAAAATCACGACGAATTTTTAAAGACAGGACTTAAACTCATATTAATTAACTAACTAATCATGATTAAGGACAAAATAGTGCTAGTTTGATTTAACACAAACTATGGATCGGGGTTTCACAATTCGGGATTTCGGGAATCATGATGACAAGAGATTTGTTATCACTGAACCGCGAATCCCAAAATTGTGACATGATTATCTTAACCCTTAACCTTTCACATTAGAGAATTAATTAATCCACGTTTTAACTAAGACTTCATTATTACGGGAAATCGAGGATCGGGATTTCGCGATTCGATTTGTATCGAAAAAATATGTTTTCAGCAAACCCTGAATACCGAAAATTCTTTAAGCTTAACCTTAAATCCGTTAATTTTTAAAACTTATCATGATTAAAATAATTTTATAGAAAAGGCATCAGGATTCTTATAATTATTTTAATCTTTTTTACCTTTTATTATTCAAATAATTAAATTATTTGAGAAGAAGGCACCGTGTGTTTGGGATTGATAACGAAACTCATGTTTTGTGAAAAGCCGAAACCCGAAAAAAGAAAATTTAGGCCTTAGGGATAAAAAAATTTAAGAACTGTTTCAATAGACCACATGAAGGTAGAGGAAATCTAACTTCCTACCTTCCTTTATAGCCAATTATGCCAATATCATTAAGGGTTTCATGCGTCTCTTAGAAAAGGATACTCCATTCATATGGGATGAATGAGCCCAGGATTTCTTCGATGCCCTTAAGAAATCCCTAGTGTTGGTTCCTCTGCTTAGTCCTCCAGACTGTTGTAGATATTTCTTGCTTTATATAGTTGCATCCGAAGGGATGGTTGGTATGGTTCTCGTTCAAGAGGATGATGAGCTCCACGATCACGTTATCTGTTATCTTAGTCGAAATCTAATTTATCCTGAGCTTAAGTACTCTCACATGGAGAAGCTAGCTTTAGCATCCATGCACGTGGTTCAAATATTGTGTCATTACATTTTACTTCGCAAGACTACCATGGTCGTTGATGTCAATTCACTTAAATATATCCTAAAAATACATATCATAGGGGGGGAATATAATAAATGGATTGTGATTTTGTAGGAATTTGATCTCAATTTTGTGTCTGCAAAATCTAAGAAATCACTAGTCTTTGTGGAATTAATGTTAGACTTTCCTAGGAATGATGAGGATACGGTTTATCATGACTCATTTGTTGACGATAAGTTTTTCCTTATATTATTTTTGGGCCCCTAGTATGGAGATATTTTAATATATCTTTAGACTCTGAAGCTTCCCTAACATATTTCTAGAGACGATCGATGACGTATACACCATCAAGCCAAAAACTACCTCATTATTGACAACACTTTGTAACATCTAGGGGTGGATTTTGTTTTGCATAGTTGTTTGACTCACAAAGAAGTTGAATCTGTTTTTAATGACTGTCACAGTGGGGCATGTGGTGGTCACTTATTTTGGCTTACGACATCCCAAAATAAATTGCTAGCTGGTTATTTTTGGCAATCAATTTTTAAAGATTGTGTAGAGGCGGTGAAGAAGTGTCACCCTTGCCAGGTGTTCACTAGTAATATGAGATCACACCTTGCCTCTTTACACCCAATAATTATTGTTGATTCCTTCACCAAGTGGGGGATGGATTTCATGGATTTCAACCTAGCCTCGGCAAGGGGGCACCATCACATTATCGTGGCTATGGATTATTTTACCAAGTGGGTTGAGTGTTAGAAAAACAGGACCATAGAGAAATAAAATAAAACAAATGCGGAAATAAAATACAAAAGATACACAATACAATAGAGAAACAAATATACATGGTTCACCTAGTGTGGGCTACATCCACCAGAGAAATTTCCAGTTCCTTCCTTTTTATTATCCAACAAAATGAAGGGATACAACCTACAACACATTCGTTGTAACTTCATCTTCTTTCTATCAATGTATCCTCTCTCATAATACAATATTCGCGATAATATACAACCTCAATACAATTCCCTCATAAGAGAAGGTTTCCTTCTAGGGAAAAAAAAAACTTAAATAACTCATGTCATTAGATATGCAACCTTATAATGAACAGTCCAGATTGACTACGAAATTACAATATTTTACAAAAAAACTTTCTACCCCCCCAGGACCCCCCTAGAATTTTTTTTTTTGGGGAAAGGCCCCCCACACCCCCCGTTAGGAAATGAGGTCCAAGCACGGTTGAAACAAACCTCTGAATCAAAAATATAATCAACCTCCACAACCAACAATGAGGCCATGCCTACAGCTAAATACGACGGTGAAACTGCATCACATTTTGTATTCAGTCATATTATAACTTGATTTGGAATTCTGAAGGAGATTGTCACTGACCATGGCAGTCAATTTCATAACACAATGATGACATATTTGGCATCAAAACTGGTTTTCAGGCAAGATCATTCGTCGTCCTATTATCCCAATAAAAATGGCCAAGTGGAGGCCATGAACAAATCTCTCAAATCCATTTTGCAAAAACTTCTAGGCAGAGCAAACCTAACTGGCATGTGATGCTTTACCCTGCTCTATGGGCATAATGAATCATAGTAAATACTTCCATGGGTTTTTTACCATTCCAGTTAGTTCACGGAGTGGAGTTGGTCCTTCCCATTGAATGTGAGATCCATCTCTTAAGTTATCAATTAATATCCTACCTAACACATCTGATATTGAAGATCACCTTGTACACTTAGAGCAACTCAATGAGAAGCTCCAAGATTCCACTCTATCCATTGAGGTGAATAAGCGTTGTTTTAAGGTTCAGTATGATAAATCTGTTTGTCCTCGACAATACGTCGAGGATGAATTGGTCCTTCTTTATGACCAAGCTAAAGAACCACTAGGGGAAGGAAATTTCAACCCCATGTGGCATGGTCCTTATGTAGTGAGACATGTCCTGAAAAAATGAGCTCATGAGTTAGAGGATTATGAAGGGAACATGTTGAAGGAGCCCATAAATGGGCTCTATCTCAAGAAGTATTATGCTTGAGCCCTCCAAATCGAGCATGAACTTTGTATACTATTGTACTTTCATGTATAGAGTTTTCTCTGGTCCTTTTGTGTCGTTGATTTTATTATTGAGTTTCCCTTTGGTTGGAAGATGTCAATGGAATCATTGGTGTTCTTAGGATTCATGGATGGTGCCAGTCTTCATACTCGGAACTTAGCTTCCACCGCTTGGGTTATTTATGCACGTGACATAAAATTGATGTCTTCAGGAGTCATTTGTCTAGAACCATTGATGAACAATGTGACTGAATATAGCGTCGTTATTGAGCTATTACACGATGCCATTTTGCATGGTATTCAATCTCTACGATTTCACCTAGATTCTTAGTTAGTTGTGTGTCAATTGAACGACAGGTATCAGGTTAGGGATCCTATGCTACTCTGATGATTCCTTCGTGTACGAATTTTGGAACGATATTTTGATTTCATTACTTATAATCATGTCCCTAGAAGTTATAATCAAGTATATGATGCATATGCTAATTACATTTTATATTGGAATTTGTTGCATAACTAATAAAAGGAAACATACATTCACCCATTGTAGGATACATAAGTAAAGACAAAGACCAAAATTTATTATATTTCATTCATCAACTTCAAAAAATATTGTATCATAGTACAAAATGAGGCTTATAGCCTTCAAAACATATATATGGTCAGTACATCAAATGACCATGGCATCTAAGCTTGCAGTCCCGGGTGCGTGTCATGATATCACACTATAGAATTAATGATATGTCAAAAGGGTCTCACCCATGCATGAGGTACACCTACAACCTGCCTCTGCATAGCCTCAGGAATATCCTCAACCTGGATCATAGGAATCATGTGCGTCAGATGTGATAGTTTTCCCTGCACATTATGAACCACTTGCTTTGCATCCTCGCCTACCATCTCCTCCCCTCAACCCCTACATTGATGTCATGGGTATCCATCTGGTTTTCATGGACATACATATGCATAAGAGAAATAACAATTAGTATATGAAACCATGCCAAAAATATTTGCGTCTTTCTTTTTCACTTATCAAATCAAGAAACACAAAAAAATGAAATATACAAAACCTAAAATTCTCACCAATCTCCCCAAAGGAGGATCCTGATGGTAATGGAATTTCACAATCCCCTCGATAGTCAATCCCCTCATAGGGATATTCATCGATGACAATAATTTGTCATCGCCACCAGTGAAAGAACTCATGATTGTAGGGGATTGGTACCCTACCACCTCCCAACCGCCTCATTACCATGGTCCACTAGGTCATGGTTGGATCACGTAGACCATGTGGAAGAACTTCCACTCTATGACTAAGGTTTGGAACCTTTTTGAATAAAAAACTACACAAAATGGAGGCAAACCCAAATTTCTTCATCCTCCCAAGTTTTCAGTCAGTAAGTTAACTCTTCATATTGGCCAACAACGAGATACTCCAATCATAAACTATGGGTCTCAAACACTCCACAACATAAAACATAAGCGGTGTTGATGCTTGATGTAATGAAGTCGATCCCGATATTCGTGTGAGAATTAGGATGATAATCTTCAGGCTTAGGTACTCAATTTCCCTAATAGGGAGTTGGATCTCCACTTTCTCTATATCAGCGATGCAGTAGGTGGATATGTACTCTTCTATAGTCATCCCATCTCTAGCCCCTAGAGCCTTGATATTTACCATCTTGCCCTGGTGAGACAAACCTGTAATGAAATAAATATTGTCCACCTCAATTCTCAATGGTTTCCCATCAATATTGAATGCCTCGATCTTTGTAGCTCAATATATTATCAACGTTTGGAGAAAACTCGCTTGTGTCCTCATTCCTTTAATGGCCCAAAATTTATAAAGCTCACATGTTTGCAATTCTTGTTGGGCCCTCAGTTCTCTTTCTATTGCAGCATCAACGTCCTCATGCTCTCTTTCCCTCCATTCAATCACCATCCTGCAAAGGAAACACCAATTTTTTGAGTCATTCTTCTTAAAAAACATATTCACAGAGTTTTACCCAAGCTACCATTTAAACAATCACATATAGGGCTCGATATACGCGGGCATGTTTCACTTTTCCTGTGTACATGGGGTCATATACATGGTCCGATGAACTATAGCCCATGTACATCCCTTTTCCCACTTTACGACCTCCAAAACTATAAAATTGAAGACTAAATTTAAAATTTAAACCATTGAAATGGAAGAGCATGGAATGGGCACTTACTTGATCTAGACGGTTTCCAATTTCGTCACTTGTAGCTCCTGGAATTGTCACTAGAATATCATGGGTGAAATGACCTCAAAAGCACTACGTGGGTAAAAAACTCAAAATGAAATGGTAAAACTTGTTATTTTTATTATTTATAGAAAACATTTACCCAGTTTGTATATTTTTCACCCTATTTATAAAACCATATGGACTAATCATGTAGTGTCATACTTGGTTGGAAGTGTTCTTTTAAGCATATAATGAATTTCCAGTGCTCTTTAGACCATTTGTTCCTCTGGCGGGTATATATCGTCACTGGAATATAGGATATATTTTCACCTCACATTTTCATTTTTCATTGTCCTATGACTACGCTTCATCTTCCCTAGGTACGAACCCATTTTTTAGCGACACAAAACCTTCTCGTTGTTACTAGAAGTGTCTTTATTAACTAGTATAGACTTACCAAACATGGGTACCCTAGTTAGAACACTTTTTCCATTTGGTTCCCATGTAGAAGTTACTCCATAGGTCTAGGAGTCCCTTGTAGTCCCGTTATGACTTTGCGTTTTAACCTCATTCTTCTTACTCAATCTTATTCTGACCACTACCTATGGGAATCCCTCCATTATATGTTTCTCATAACAACATGCTAGAATCTTAGTTAAGCTCTTTTCAAACTCCTTAAAATGAAAATATTGTCGAGTGAGCTTGTCTCTTTCACACTCATTAAATGGCTTTGAAAGGATGTTTATTTCGGTATAAGTTTAACCATTTTTCGGAACAAATAGACTAATTACAAAAAATGAATACTCTAGTCACCATTGGCTAGAAGAGTGCTCCTTGGTATTGTTTGATGCTTTTTCAGGCCTAAGAGACTAAATCTACAAAAATGAACATTACTAGAAGTTTATTTCTAGTGTCGAATTGTAATTTCATTTTATCACCCTACGTGCATTGTTGAGTCTAATGTTGGCTCTCTCTTTCTCTTTATAATCATATTTCCCCAACAATTCTCAACATTCACCAAGCAGTGCCTTCCATATATCTTTTGCATCTTGACACCCTTTACCCGAAGAGGAAACATCCCCCCAAGTGTTCATATCCCGCATGTGTTCCCTTACATCACGCATGAATATGTTCCACTACATGGAACCTGTTGACTTTCTCACGACACTTGTTTTCTCTCTTGTATCATAACATTTGTCTGCATTTAAAAAGAAAAAAAGAAGGGCAGGAAAATAATATTTCCTCCTATATGCAACAGTCATGTCACCTTTGAACATAGCACAAATTTTTGAGTCCATTCATCAAAGGTTTGGGTTTATTATGGCATTATGAAGTTGTACTTGTTACTTAGATTTAGTCTCCTCCGACTGGTTATTCTTCCAATCCCTATGGATATTTTTTCAATGCCTCTTGCGTCACAAACTTTTGATCTATCATCAGTCCTAAGTCTATGTTGCCTGATTTATCCATTTGTCTCATGCTCTGGTTCAAAGGAAGTCTAAACCTATGTGGGACATTCCTCAAAATTCTTGACTTTGCATGTCGACCATTCCCTTACAAGTGAATCTCATAATCACATGAAGTTGAAGTCCTACCTTTCACCCTGGGCCTACTTTCATCATTGGTAGGTGACCTTGAACCCAACATATGATGTCTCCTCATTGGTCGTTGACTAGGTGGTTTCCCTTGTATTCTACGGAAATAAATCTATTCACACATTGGTATTTGTGTAGTGTCTTGGATTCCATTAGACCTTATTGGTGGCTTCCTCTCCACTATCGACAGTATTCAGTATTAGTTTTTATTCATAGGGTCTCTTTCATGTACTACTTGCATATGGTTCACGTGATAGATGCACATGGTCATTGGTTCATGCATATCTTGTTTTTCCAAGTTCTTCCTAATTATCAAAGTATAGCTTTTTACCTTGTGTTGGATGATGAGAGATACCTTAATTCTCTTCTTTCAGTGGATATCCATCCATCAACATCAACTCATCTATTCTATAATCGAGATCTAGAGTCTCATGAGTACCTAGGGGCTTGCAGTCATCAGTGGAAGGTTCTCTCACCATGGACAATTAGGAATACATCAATGTCTCCTACTCAATGGATTCCTCAAGTGTTCAACCTCAACACCTTTATTCACACTTGTTGAATGTACTCGGTGCCTTAGTGCCTAATTTCATCATCAATGGGTTGCCTCACATTTCTTAATGGTATAAATCAATGACCAATAATAAAACAAAGTCTCATTGTGTTTTACTTCAGCTCCTTTATTCACACGATGTAGACTTGCACCATCAACTACTAGTGTAGAAGACCTCCAGTTCAAAGTAGCAACACCATATTACATGTTGTTGTATTTTAGCGTATTGGTACCTATATGATTGCAGTTATCATGGAAGTTCATATTGTACATCATTGTATACATATATCTTCAATTTATTTTGAGACCGGACTCCACTATGTCTTGTTCGTGACTATCACTGCCTACAACATATGCCTACTTTTTATTTCCTATTCATGGCCATGAAAAATTACCTTATATATATATATATATATATATATATATATATATATATATATTCACATGGATCTGCAATGTACTTCATATTGGTAGTTGTGTGTACAGAGTCCATATGTATTGTAATATTCTGACAGGTGACTAGTTCCTCCAGCTAGGTCTTCACTACTCCACTTTTGTGAATGGTAATGTATTTCAGCCATCATGATTGCTCCTCTGAACTCACACATTTGGGGGCATTTGTTATATAAATTTTTTCCACACTCTATTTATTATTTTTTGGTGTCCTCCCCTTTCTCTTTGTAGACTCAATTACCCCATTTTGCTCAATCCAAAGTCAAAAATTCATTTTTTGTGTGCATATATGTGGTCTACAGTTAAACAACCTACGTGTACATAGGTTTCTCCATTACAACCCATGTACATCGGGTTTTGCGCTCAAAATTAAAAATATTTCAACTTTTCAATGCCAATTCATGGGATCCACACCCTTTGGCCTCTCATATGTTGGAAATGCTCCAATTCGACCCTTCATTTCCCTTTGAAGGCTATAAATTGAGCCATATACAAACCTTGAAGAGAGAGAAAAAATTGAGATAAAATACACTCTAGAGAAATTTCACCTCATATTGAGTCTACATTCCTTTGTCCTTTAAGTCTGAACTTCTCTTGTGTTCATCCCCCAAGTTCTTCCCATTTTGTGAAGAAGGAACCCAATTACTCAAAAGTATGAGCTTGCCTTATGGAGGATGGAAGTGGTGAAGGCCTAGGTGGAGGGACTTAGTTTCTTGATTCCTTCAAGTGTTGTTACAAAAAGTCGTCACCTATGTACTTCTACTGATTATATTAATAGAAATACTATTTTCTCATCCAATTATATGTTTCAAATACCTGTATTATTTTCCATGGGTAAATTTGTCATGCATAATGATGGACTATGCTACTTTATATGTTAACACTTTATATATTTTCATATGCTTTTGTATATTTAGTGTTGAGAACAAGTTTCAGGTATCATGCATTGAATAGTGAGCTCGACAGTCATCTCCTACAGACATCCAGAAGAAGTAGGATTCTAGCCTTTCTTTTGTTGGCATTTCCCTTTATCTAGCATTCTTGAGATTAGACTTGATTTATGGGTGTCATTATGTCTATTGTGGTTTTACCCCAAGAAATAGACATATTTTCCTCGTAACAGTGAACAAGTTGCAAAGGGGGCAAGGATTTCCAAGAGGCACATTTGTCAAAACTATTCCAATGATGTTTTTCAAAAACAAAACTGGCATAAACACCATCTCGTCATGAAACAAGAGGAAGACCAATCACCATCTGTTGATTACATAGTTGTTGCAATGAGTGATATTTTATATGACCAAACGACTCATGCCAAAGTTTTCTCAGGTCATCACTATGAGAAAAAAAAATTGATGGAAAAGATGATGACCAAAATTTTTCATACTTGTACAACCTAGTAATATCATCAGCAATTCCAGTTGAAAGAACATGTTGAGGATATTTTAGATTCTTGATTACAACTTGGTGAGGTGAAAAATATACAGTTTTACCTTCACTAGAATGAGTGATTTGATACATTGATAGAAGGTTGCAAGAAAGACTTGGAACACATAATACATCATTAAAATGACCTTATCTACTTGAACTATTCCAGACCCTACAACACTAAGAGATATGTCATCACCAAAAAATATTTTATCGGTGTTACATTCATTAAGAGAAAAAAATATGGATTTATCTTTAGCCATGTGATAAGTTTCACGAGAATCAATAAGCCACTCATCAGAAGAAGAAATATAATTTGCATTGAAGGAGAAACAAAAAGAAGAAAGTGCATGCCCATGAGAAAAAGAGGAAGAATTAGAATCAATATTGATGTTTTACTTTTCATTGTTGCTTCTAAAGTTTCCATCTTCTTAAAACATTTGGACTCATCATGACCATATTTCCCACAAAATTTGCAATGTTTTTTAGTCTTCTTACTTTTATATTTTTTTCCTTTGTCACCATTAGGAGAGTAAGCTAGCTGAGAGGGTTTGGGGCCCTTTTTTTCCTTGTTGTTGTGGCGAGGATTTTGCTTCTTGGGATTTTTGAATTTATCTTTCTGGTGGAATATTAAGGCCTTGTTAGAGGTACCTACCATGTTAATCAATCCAAGTTGTAGAATCTTATCTTTCTCTCAAATCAGAGAAACACAAAAGGACTCAAGAGAGGGTCTTTGATAAGAACTCCCTAGAGTTTCTTTGGTGGCATAAAAGGTAGATACAAAAATAGAATATGCACTAMCRAGCTTGGAAATAATAACATATATGCATATACCTTCCACTAGATCTATTTGGAATTTGATACACAAAAGTCTAAGTGTTTTGAACTTAGATAAGTAATATTCAATGCAAGAAAAATCATTTGGACCTAAATTCATTAATTGATTCTCCAATTGGTGAGCTCAAATAATAATCTGTTTACCAAACACAACTTCAAGATTTTCCCAAGATTTATTGGGTGAATCATGTCCTTGAAGTTGAAACATTAAACAAAGAGAGATGTACATTATGGTTATTGCATGGGATTTGTTATTCCCATTAATCCATTTGACATACTTGTCATCATCAGTGGGTTCTTCTTATTTTCCCAAGGTAATAGAGTATTGTCCTTTACTTCTTAATAAATCCTCCATATGGGATTTCCATTGGAAGTAGTTGGTTTTGGTAAGAAAAATATCAGTGGGAGATTCCATATTAAAATATGCAAAAATAGATTAAATTGATGGTATGCATGGAAAGATATTGAAAAATTAGGTTGTTTCAAAAAAATGACATTGAAAATAGACTCTGGGTGTGAAAGTTGTGCCCTTTTGAAAAAAGGCATAAATGGTAACCAAAGAGCCACGTGGCAAGTATAAGTTGGTACATGTGGTGACACCCCTCCCAATAGCCTCACTTTTACAAATAATTTTCTAATGAAGTGACCCACTTTTATAGAATAAGAGGGGATCACTTTTACAATGAAGTTACTTTATAGAAGAAAGTTGCATGCAAAATAAATAACTTTGAAATAAAATATTAAATCTACTTATAGTGATTCAATTTTATAATTTAAGTGAAACACACTTTACAATGGATGCATAATTTTTTTCAAAAAAAGTAACAAAAAAGAGAATTGAACTCAAGACCTCTTTCTTAATAAAGCAATTTTTAAGCAAGTGAGCTAGTGCAAAACATGTTGTATTGTTTAGGAGGATTAGGGGTGTTGTCTGTTGATTTTTCAATAATCTAGATTAAGCATGTAGTTAATTTCAATTTTGCATTTGTCTTAACCATAAACAATTATGTTGCAACATCCAAGATCATAAGAAGAAACACCATGCACAAGAAAACAAGAAGTACCCTGGGAAACCCTTCTCAACAAGGGAAGAAAACCCAGCCAAATCATTTTCTATAATATTCAAGAGAAAGAACTTCACCACCAATAAGACTTATCACACAAGAGAGTGATCAAACCCTAGAACTCTAGCGCCCAAGAGAGGTGCACACTTTTCCCAAGAGAATGTACTTGCTGAAATTTCCAAACTTGTTTGAAGGATATGATTCCACAATGGGGAATCTTCCTTTACTTATATTAGACTTGTCCTATCAACATAATTGTTTATTGGAACAATAGGGACAACCTCTCTAAGTCACATTATAATTTATATTTACCAGATTAATTATCTTTTATATTTATTACTAATCACATTAAGGTGGGGCCGACCTGTACCCTTTACATTACAATTAGGGTTACAGGCAGGTCTGACTCTTGAACAATATATAAAGGGATATGATACACCCACTAGTGCTCATCCACTAGGGGAACATACCTAGGGATGTCCATATCTTTGGCTCACTTCATTACAAAAAAGAACCAGATCTTCACACCATCACTTGTGCTCATCCATAGGCACATCCACTCTATAGATCTTCTTTCCCACTGCCTCACACAGGAGAATCATCTGGTGTTTCTCATCAACTCTACTACTCAGAGGAGGCTAATACATCATATTCATTTCTGTTCACATGACGATGCACCCAACACTTTGGGATTTCACATGTTCACCTTGTGCTCAGCCACATGAACATCTAGCTCAACAAATCGCCTTTCCCACTGGATAATCATCTGGAGTTCTTCTCAACTCTCTGAACGGAGGAGGTCATCTCTACGTTCCATCTCTGTCTCAGGTAGGAACCGTGTACCCTTCTTAGGGGATTTCTCTCAGGTTTGTAAGCTAGATAAAGACTCACATAGTTGCAATGATCCACATCTCACAAGTTTGTAATATGGAGAATGTCTCACATAGATGAAATCATCAACACTCCCTCTCAGCTAGGGAGGCATTATTTATCATGCCAAGTCTCACACAGATATATTTTGAATTTTGTCTTGGCTGGAATCATCAATACTCCCTCTCAAATAGGGAGGCATTTTTCACCAAGTTAGTTTGGTGAATATTTCTGCAATCTGCTCATGTGTAGGAAGGTATTGCATGTGTACGATTTTTCCTCTACATCATATCTCTTATATAAGAATATTTCATCTTGTCGTGTTTCGATTCATCAGAAAACACTAGGTTCTCAAGGATATTTATACATGGCTCTTGGTTATCATCCTAGGATCCATATCTTGGTCAAGTAAATCTGTCAGAAGCTTGTGAAGCCACATTGCTTCGCACACTGACTGCTATATCCTCTATGTCTAGTGCACTCAAGGCCACAGAGTTTTGTTTCCTGGTGCAACAGAAAACCATGGAAAATTTCATGGTAGAACATCAACCGGACGTGCTCTTCCATTTTATTGTAATTTCTTCTCGATCTGAATTGGCATATCCTGCCAACTCAAGTTCACACTGAAGGCATGTCTCAGGCCATATCCAATTGTGCCTCGGGTATATCTTAATACATGTTGTGTTGTTTTCTAGTGAGTCTGTTTCGGTTGACTAATGAAATGACTAAGAACTTTCATTGCATGGCATGAATCAAGTCTGGTTTTAACCAGATACATCAATGATCCAATCAACTGTGGATCAGTCTCATATAAATAATCATCAATCCATCATGGTGGATTTTGTATTCTATCATACTTGAACTTATTTAATATTTTCACTGTATATTTTCCTTAACTTGGGAAAATAATATTGGTCCTCTATCATACTTCTTGTCTCAAGAAGTAGTGCATCATACTCAGATTCTTCATCTCTAATTCAGAAGTCAAGGATTAATTGTATCCAACAACAAGGCTTTTTGAACAAGTCATCAAAATCAGGCTCTCATTATCAACACTGTAATGATATAGGTTTGGATCAGCAACACTCTTGCTGAAATCCAAACTCATCATGAATTTATTTATTTGATAGTTTCCAAATCATGGATGGTAGTACGGATTGAAGTGTATCGAGTTTTACTGGATCAAGTGTCTCATAATAGACAAATCCCTTTGTTTTTGAGAAACCTCTGGCTATAGATCTCATTTTGTATTTCTCGACACTTCCATCAGTTGCATGCTTGATCTTACAGATCCACTTGGAAGTTACCACAGACTTCCCTTCTGTTCCCTGAATAATATCTTATGCATCATTCTTTAAGATATACTGATATTCTTATGTTATGGAATCTTGCCATACCTATTCTCCTGTTGCTTATCTAAGACAAGGGGGATCAACATCAATGAAGTTGCTCATGACTAAAGGATAGCTCAAAAATCTATTTTGCTTTCTCAGGATGTGCCTTGATAGGCTTGTACATTTCTCTGCCTCTTGCAAAGTGAGTCTAGGTAGGTATTTTATGCCCTACTACAATATATTTGAACATATCAAATGGAGAAATTGGATCGATTGTAATAATGTTTGTCTCCCTCTCAACTGCTCAAAGGGGGATAAGGTATTTTCTTACTGTTAATATCCATCTGAGATTCTATGGATCTTTGAAAGACTATCTCTTCTTCAAGGACCATGTCTCTGCTTGTCTTAATCTGTCTATGACCAGGGATGTCGATTTGGACTGTCTCTAAAGATTCATTGTATCCTTTATTTCTAAAGGATCTGTCTTGTACTTCTTCTCTTTGGGTACATGAAAATACATTGGGCACCCAAATAACCTGAAGTGTTCAATCTTAGGATTCATTTCGGTGAAGGTTTCTTCGGGAGTTATGTTTTTCAAAATCTAATGAAGACTCTTGTTCTAAACATATGTTGTGTCATACATGATTCTACCCATGGAATCATAGAGAGATTCTTATCATGCATTATTGCATTGGTTTTCTCATGATGATTATATTCTTCCTCTTTCTCAAATAGTTTTTAATCCCTCTGAGTCAAGTGACTCCCTCTGAAGGATGAGCATCTTCCTTTGTTCTTAACCTATCTGGAATAAGAAAACAAGAGGAACCAAAAATAATAATATCTCCTAAAGGAGAATAATGGGTACATCTCTAGAATAAAAACAATTTAAGGATTGTTGTCACAACTACAACACCTACTTGTAATGTAGCAAACTTTAGAAATATAGGTTAGAGGAATGACAATTTCAACAATCAAACCTAGAGTCTTCACTTCCAGTGTGTTGTTCCTCTAAATGCATTGAGATCCCTCTGGATCCAAGACTTCAGCAAAAGGTTCCTTCTTCTTTCAATTACCCTTATGACAATGATACAAATAATATACGTGCAAGTGCATACCTGAGGGTGTTGATATAATTTCTCCGATGTCACATGGTTGATCTCTTGTCCTCTAACATATTCATGAAGGAGGTATGTCATAGTGACACCCTTTACATCACTCGCAATAAGTCTTCTTTTGAAGTATTTTTTTCCAGGAACTTGAAGTTTCTTGATCCAACAAGCTTATCTTCCATCATAGTTTTGTTCATTATAATTTTAGATTCTTCACAACCCTTTGTCAACTAGGCTAGAAAACCTAACGGCTAGGCTAGGATAGCACTTTTAGGTTTTATTAGACTTATGACTTCCAACAATAATCCTTTTAAAGATAAGAGAACACTGGTGAGATGAACATCTCTTTCAATGAGTTGCAGAAACCCTAATACTGAAATTTCTGCAGAAATTGGCGAAACCCTAGGGCCAAAATTTCAAAATGCTCAAAATTTCGATCTGAAGCTTGTTGGAGGTTCCCTGAAGGAGGTCGTACACTCCTATGCCAAAAATATCCCCAACGTTCAATTATTAACGGTTGAAACTGAGAAATAAGGAGGGTCGTACAAAATGTTTGGAAACCCTAGGAGGGTCGTATGGTTCTGCAAAAAGAGGATGGTTTGCCTTGAAGTTTTGTGCAATGGGTTCTTCAATACCTATGCTCTGATACCAAGTTGATTTTTCAATAAGCTAGGTTAATCATGTAGTTCATTTCAATTTTTCATTTGTCTTAACCATAAACAATTATGTTGTAGCATCCAAGATCACAAGAAGAAACACCATCCACAAGAACACAAGCAGTACCCTGGGAAACCCATCTAAACAAGGGAAGAAAACCTAGCCAAATCCTTTTCTATAATATTCAAGAGAAATACCTTCACCACCAATAAGACTTAGCACACAAGATTGTGCTCAAAACCTATAACTCTAGTGCCCAAGAGAGGTGCACACTTTTCCCAAGAGAATGTACTTGCTGAAATTTCCAAACTTGTGTGAAGGATATGATTCCACAATGGGGAATATTCCTTTACTTATATTAGACATTTCCTATCAACATAATTGTTTATTGGCACAACATGGCTGACCTCTCTAAGTCACATTATAATTAATATTAACCATATTAATTATCTTTTACATTTATTACTAATCACATTAAGGTGGGGTCGACATGTACCCTTTACATTACAATTAGGGTTACAGGCAGGTTTGACTCTTGAACAATATAGCAAGGGATATGATACACCCACTAGTGCTCATCCACTAGGGGAACATCCATAGGGATGTTCATATCTCTAGCTTAGTGCATTACACAAAAGAACCAGATCTTCACACATTCACATGTGCTCATCCACAGACACATCCACTCTACAGATCTTCTTTCCCACTGCCTAACATAGGAGAATCATCTGAAGTTTCTCGTCAACTATGTTGCCCAGAGGAGGATAATACATCATCTTCATTTTTTTTCACATGACAATGCACCCAACACTTTGGGATTTCACACGTTCACCTTGTACTCATCCACAGGCACATCTAACTCAACAGATCGCCTTTCCCACTGGATAATCATCTAGAGTTCTTCTCAACTCTCTGAATGGAGGAGGTCATCTCTATGTTCCATCTATGTATCAGGTAGGAACCACGTACCCTTATTAGGGTCTTTCTCTCAGGTTTGTAAGCTGGATAAAGACTCACATAGTTGCAATGATCCACATCTCACAGTTTTGTAAGCTAGAGAATGTCTCACATAACTACAATCATCAACATTTTCATTGTTGTCATTGATTTTGTTGTTATTGTGGAATATAGCCTTGGAGAGCGTGCTCATAAAAAAATAATTTCACAAAATAAATAAATTTGACTTCTTGACAACAACAAGGGTTAGATATCGGTTAGCTTACTCAGAGAATGCAAGTTTTTCCTCTATTTTTGATTTACCAATATCGCAAAAATCACATGACAAAAATCATACATAGACAATAAAACTCTTTCTGATCTATTTCTCATTTTTCGAGATCGTACAGGTCGCAGGGAAAAGAGAATACAAAAATTGAAAAGAGTAGTAACCCAGAAATAAAAAACAGAAAACTTAAATATTATCTCTGTAAAAATTTAAAAGGGCGTATTCAGGATTTGACTGGAATAATCGTATCTTGGGAAAACAAAAACTTTTTCAAGTGAAACGATAAGCGTTCCTGACTAAACCAAGTGCTCTAGAGGCAATGGAATAGTCCTCACATCCCAGAAATGTATGGAAATGGTAGAAACCCTAGATGAGGAAACAAGACTTTATGATCTCGATCTACAATAAGAGCGGGTATTCAAATGTGCTTTGATACCATTTTCGACGACACAAGTATTCAAAAATAGGATGAACACCTTCAATAAATAGATGAAAGATAAACGTATTCATGTTTTGATGTGGTGAAACCCCTACGGGGAACATCCACGACCCCATCCAACATGGCCACTTGGAGCAATTTATTAATGCAAAAGAAAATATTACAGAGAGATTTACAAGAGATTTTCTCAGAGTCAATCATAGGAAAATGACCCTACATGCTCTTTAAATATAGATCATGGAACAAATAGTTTTGAAGCCACGAATCAATGTGATTGTTAATATCGAGGAGAATGTGAACTGTTAGATCACTCTATGTCGGGAACATATTGTGACCATTGGATTACTTAACTACAAATGCATACTGATGCATACTAAAGAACCACACTTTTACCTAACGACACATTATACCAATTTGATCTTAACTAACTCCCTAAGTGTCTAAATATCCTAACACAAGTGGGATATTGGTTCCATTTGAAGGTTTTGTACACCAAAATTGGGGCTAAAAGCCTTCAAGTTGGACCTAAGTGCCATTAGAAGATTTTTCACACCACATATGGTACTAGATTGCTTGAAATATGGTAAAGGAATGAATATAAGGTTATTAGGCCATATTTTCATCTTCTCAAGATCAATATTCTTGAAGTAGTTATCGAAAAAAAAAACTTAGAACTTTATAGGGTATTCTTCGCATTTGACTGGGAATATCGACGACATTAGCATGTTTTACATAATAAGAATGATTCACAATGCCTATATCGTGGCCAATGGAGGAAAATAAGGGCCTTAGGCCCTAAAAAAATATTCTTGGGCTCAAGGACCATGAACAAGGCCTCAAACCACCACATGATCCTCTATAAGGGAAATTTGGCCTTGGGGTGCAATATCAATGCCATTCAAAAACCAAGATTTTCATGCTACAAAGCTTCAATATTGGTTGGCATGGGGTGTAAATAGGAGTAACCTTTGTATATACTTTTAGAGATTTTGGTAGCATAGGTATCTTGTATGCTATCATGGGCATTTGAAAAAATTCGAAAGAATGGTATGAATTTCTAATGGGGTGATTTTTTTATCACAATAGCATGTCCATGTTCCTAAAATTAAAAAACTTTCTTCGTTGGATTGAGAATTCACAATTACATGTTTTCTAAACTAGTTGCTCCAGATTTAGGTTCAGCATGATGACCCTGGTCACTCAGGTTGTAAAAAGAACAAAACCTCCCTTTTTCTGAATGCCTTTAATATCTCCATTTTCATATTGTTTTTAATAGGCTACGAAAATCCCACACCAATGATACTACACATACATAGATCTGGCTATGCAAATTCTACATATATGATTTTAAAACAAATGTTGTTTGCTACTCTTATTTTCTTGACATATATCAAAATTTCAAAATATAAACATCTTTCATTCATCCTATAACTTTTATCTCCTGGCCCATTTTTTTTATGTTTCATTCATCCTATAACTTTTATCTCCTTACCCAATTTTAAAAAAAATTATCTGCCACATTGGTATAGATTAAGATCTACAATTTAAAAAATAAAATATTTTGTTTGATTATGTTAAGGCCCTCAAACCTTGCATTAATTCTTGACCTCTTAATTTCAGGGATATATGGATTTTCTTAATTTGAAAAATACATAAATTAATGTTAATTTTTTTGAAAAAAATAGCAACATATAAGAGAAAGCATTGTGTACTATTATTCAAATTATTTTAATGAAATTGTATCATGTAGGTACTCAACAAATGCACTAACATGACCAGATGCGTTATATTTTGTGGGATAAGTAACATACCACTGTTAGAAAAATAAATAAAAAAATCATGGCCATACAAATCTTCCATAAACAAAAATTATATATTCAAGAAATCAATTTTATTTCTAGATTTCATCTTCATACATCGTATTCAAATTAGTTGTAAAAGTACCTCGAGTCATCCCTCGAAGTCAAGATATTGTTCTTTTTACATATTTTCATTTCCACTAATGCATCATAAGAGACCATCATTAGCTTGTAATCACCCTTAAAACAATGAAAAGAAACATACAAATATGAAAATACCATAGTCAAACAAAATTATACTTCCAAAAAATATATGAGTGAGGTATCCCCATAAAGCAAGCGACATTGTTGCATCAACGGTGGAAGTGACCAATGCATCCTGAGCGACGTAGGAATACTATTAACTCATAACAATTGCACATGGAGAATAATTATATATTTACAAAAATGACGCAATCAACTATATTTATATAAATATGATTTCCTAATAACCTCATACATGAAAATATCTTGTATAAGAGCCTCCATCGGTCCATAAAAAACTCACTTGCAACTCAAGTATCAACGAGGATTGCATGAACTATGATCATAATGGATAATATATCCATGTGATATCACTTGAATGGACTTCATTTTGCAACCTAAAAGGCCAACCCATGACCCTTCATCATCAAGTTGCACATTGTCTAAATATCCCTTCCGGTGGGATAAAGCAATGATTGTGATACACTGAAGTAAATGGAAAATAATTAGATATTTACAAATACGACACAATCAACTATTTAGAATACTTATCACTTATATATATAAGAGCCTCCATCGCCCGATAAAAAGTTCACTTGCAACTCAAGTATCAACGAGGATTTCATGAACTATGATCAGAATGGATAGTCTATCCATGTGACCTCACTTGAATGGACTTCATTGTGAAACCTAAAAGGCCAACCCTTGACCCTCCATCATCAAGTTTCACATTTTCTAAAGATCCCTCCCGGTGGGATGAAGCAATAAATGTGCTATACTAAAGTAAATGGAAAATAATT
>ML796661.1:83947-105828 GCA_009831015.1 Picea engelmannii
GGTTTGTTGTACAAACCCTTGTGAGCAACTCAGTGGTGAAATATCCACTCACCTTGTTCCGCAGCTTGGTCTCGGGGATGAAAGACTCCTCCACACCATTCTAGTCTCATCCCATCTCCATCTAGTGCTTCAGAAGGGGTAGGACCATCAGTTTGAGGGATTTTCTGGAGGGTTATCCTCATTCTACATTTGTCTACATATTTGGACGTCTTGGAGCCATAGGGGACGTCCTGTAATTCAGTAAAACTCAGATCTAGGGATATCTACTTGAGATCTGAGTCCGAAACTTCTCCCACGGGATTCTCATAGCCTGATCTATATTCTTGGAGAATTTCAGAGCATTTGGAGGCCTCCTTCATCAAGGCCGAACCAGATAGGGTTTCAATCATCCAATGGGGCATCCCATTCAGTGGGAAATTCAGATCTATGGAGATTGAGAGGGAGCTTGGAGATTCAAGCACCTGGGTTATTCTTACCATCGCCCGATCTATATTCTTGGAGAGTTTCAGAGCATTTGGAGGCCACCTTCATCAGGGCCGAACCAGCTAGGGTTTCAGTCATCTAATGGGGCACCCCATTCAGCAGGAAATTCAGATCTACAGAGATTGAGAGGGATCTTGGAGATTCAGGAACCTGGGTTATTCTTACCATCACCCGATCTATCAGTTGGCATATTCATTAGGGTGATTGGACACTTTTCGCAGCAGGGCCGAGTTATTGAGGGTTTCAGCCTTCTATTGGAGCGTGGCATTCTTTAGCTGGAGAGTTTGGCATTCAGATCTTCTTGTATTGATCTTCATTTCTTATTCAGCCTTTGGAGGCATTATTTTGTATTAGCCGGAGAATTTTGTAGCAGCTCATATCTATTGCTTGTACGACCATTTGAGGTTTATGCCAGATCGGCCATCTATTGTATTGATGTTACATTGCTCATAATAAAAAAGGTCAGATATTTGCTTGTGCTTATACATCTTGACTATATTGTGATCTCCATGTGTTGATGAATCTTGTATGCACTTAATAACTCAATAAATTAGTAGTAGTTAGTGATTCCAAGAAAGAATTTGGCTTGGGATCATTACAGGAAACAATTTCCAAGTCATGCATGGCATAGTTCCTCTCATGTTCCTTAATATTTTTGGACTCATATCCAATGGAATGCCCATTTTGTGTGAGGAATCCCCCAAGTCCTTCCTTACATGAGTCTTTACATACCACAAAACTTTCATTTGGATCAACAATCTTTAACACAGGTGCACTAGTAAGTAATTCCTTCAACAGATTAAAATTATTTTCACACTTGAGTCTCCATTCAAATTTAGTTCCCTTCTTTTGAAAATAAGTGATGGGATGAGCAATCTTAGAGAACCCTACTATGAACCTTTTGTATTAGCCATCTAATCCCATAAAAGATCTGATGTATGACACATTTATGGGTGTCGGCCATCCTCTAATGGCTTCGATCTTCTCTGGATCTATTGTTATGCCCTGCTCTGAAATAATGTGTCCCAAGTAATGGATCTTCTTTTGATAAAAATAACATTTACTCAACTTGGCATACAACTGATTTTCTCTCAGTACTTTCAATCACTAGTCTTAAGTGATGTTCATTCTCCTCTTCAGACTTAGAATAGATAAGTATGTCATCCAGGAATACTATGACAAAATTATCCAAATAATTTATGAATATGTTGTTCATTAAACACATGAAGACAGTTGGTACATTGGTCAGTCCAAATGGCACCACTACAAATTCATAATGCCCATACCTGGTCCTAAATTTTTTCTTATGAATGTCTTCTTCCTTGATTCTTACCTGATGGTATCCTACCCTCAGGTTAATCTTCAAGAATATATTTTCTCCTCTTAGCTGATCAAAGAGGTCATCAATTCGGGGTAGAGGATACTTGTTCTTTATAGTGTACTTGTTCAACTTTCAGAATTCAATACACAACCTCAAGGTTCCATCCTTATTTTTGACAAAAAGTACTGGTACTCCCCAAGGTGAAACACTTGGACATATGTACCCTTTCTTCAACAATTCCTCCAACTGCATGTGAAATTATTTTAACTCTGGTGTGCTCATTCTGTAAGGTGTTTTTGACACCGGGGTTGTTGATATTATGGTCTCTGTGGGAGGTATTTACCTCCACGTGTAAACCTGATGAGAATAGAATATTCAAAGAAGAAAGGAGAAACCCTAATTGATTGGTTAATAACCCTAGAAGACAATTCGGCTCAAGAGAATGACTTGTATTAAGTTATTAGCGTCAAAGAGAAAAGGTCGACTAAATGAAATGTTATATACTAAAGAATTAGTACCCAGAATGAGAAGTTGGCCTAGGCAGTCTGCCAGAAATACTATAAATACAGGAGGCCAGTCTTCATTCTAGCCAATATTCTCAGAACTGCAGAAGCAACACTTGTGTCCACTGCAGCTGGTCAGTTGTGCGCAAGTTTGGATGAGAGATGTTGTTGCAACTGTTGCATCTAGAAGATTTTGGTTTTGGCTTGGACTATCTCTTAGTTATGGTTTGGAATCTCTAATCAGCTCTTGTTACTCTTTTTTGGTGCGCTATCCTTGGAGAAAGGTGCGCCACCTTTGTTTGGCTATCTAGCCTAGGGTTTTCTTCCAGAATGATTCTTTGTCAAGGTTAAGGTGCTCGGGGGTGGCTTGGGCCTATGGCTGGGTGACAATAGTGATATTGTCTATGGTTAAACAAGCACATCCATTATATTCTAACCGATTATGGGCCCACACCTCCTTCATTTAGTCTAACCACTGGAAGGGAGAATAGCCATAAGGATACTAAGCTCGTTGAAGAACTGCCACTAGGGTTTCTAGCAGAAGAAATTACTAAATCACTGTCGCTAGGGTTACTAGCAGGTGCAGTTGAAGAAAAACTAACCCTCTCGTTAAGGAACCTTAAGTGAAGGGATTGACCTAATTTACAGATAGACCAGTCCACCCTAGCCTAGCACATCTCCTGGTACTCTCAACAAGATAAGACATCAAGTTTGAGTTTTTGGTCAAATATAGGGTTGACCAAGTCAAAGTAGCCATGACTTACTCTATGAAGTCAAAAAACAAGTTAGAATGGTTTTCTAACTTCATATCATGGAAGACAAGGATTGATCTCATCCTTTCCAAGAATAAAGTGTTAGATATCGTGAAAGGAAAGATCATGGAACCAGAGTTTGAAGAAGGAAAAGAGAAGGAGTTGCAGAATGTTGCAGTTATGGAGAAGTTCAAGGACAATGACATCAATTCCATGATTATCATAGTGGATTCTATAAAAGACCACTTGATACCCTACATCTCCCATCTTTATTCGTCTAAGAAGATGTACGATGCCCTAACAAACCTCTTCTCAGTCAGAAATATTGGACAAGTAATGAGTCTGAAGAATGAGCTCCGTGCCATGAAGATGAATGATGATGACAGCATAACATCATACTTTGTGAGGATATATCAGTTAAAATATCAACTACAAGCTATTGAAGAGATCATCTCAGAGAAGGAACTATTAAATATAGTACTCAATGGTCTTCCCAAGACATGAGATGCATTTTCCGCAAGAATGAACACAAGGAAGGAGTATCCTACATTTGAAGAACTTTGGAATTGTTGTGCATAAGAAGAATCAACGATTGGTGCAAAAGAGAAACCCCGAAAGAAATACGATGATCAAGCCTTCACAGCAAGATTCAAGAATTTCAGGAATAAAAGGAAGTTTGGCTCAAGGAAGAAGCTAGATCAAGTGAAGGATATGTAAAAAATACAATGCTTCAACTTTCAAAAATATGGTCACTACAAGAATCATTGTCTCGATTTAAAGAAAAGGAAGGAAACACACAAAGCTTCAGTTGTTGAAGAAAGGGAACCCTCAAAGAAGATCAAGTAGGAAAAAACATACTTCTTCTTCTAAGACAAGGTAACAACACTCTTCATAGTTCTTACACATACCATGTTTTTTGTACATATCTTGCATATCTATTTCTGAGAAGATACGATGTTCAAAAAGAAACTACACCTATGGAATATCAACAAAATAAGGACTTTCTATCACAATGATTATAAGACAAGGAAATACACATGAAAGGATGAAGTACATCAACAACCCCTGGTAACAACTCATGTGGAAGCTATTACATAATCAACAACTGCAAAACAATCCAAAATCAGAATCAATCTTGAAGAAACCTAGAAGAAGTAAAGACAGAAAGAAGCCAACAATCAAGAGGAAATTGGAAAAATATTTGTGACACTTTGCAAAATGCAATAAGGATGCAGTTGGAAGGGTGGACTCTCTTAGTCAGAGGGAGCTCATTACAGAATTCTAAAAGAAGAGAATGCATGAATCAATGATTAGGAGGGATCTAATCCTAAATAATATGATCCATTGAATATGATTAAGTATCTATCCATGGTAGCAACCATGAAAAGCAGCGCATGTTCAAGTGTGACTTTAGAAGAAGTCTTCTTCAAAAAAAATCCTTAAAGTATCCCTAGTTGTCCATCCACATACATGATCCAATGTTGAAAGAAATAAGTTGGAATCTTCAGGGCATGGAATCTATAGAAAACTCCATGGACACAAGAGCTAAAGAGAAGCATGAGGAAGAACATGAACATTCCAAGAAAGAAAGAAAATCCAGAACAACCAGTCATTGTATCGAGAATCACAAGACTACCAGCCTGATATGAACTCACTAAAAGTAATCAAGCAGAGGAACTGAAAGTTGTGATGAAGAACAGTGTATGGAAGACTTATGAATGAAAGAATTGTGAGATATAGAACTAGAGGTTCTCCTAGATGGAGGGAGAATACTATGATGATTGTTTGTTCCAGTAAGCCAGAAATACCTCTACAAGAGCCATTATATCGTCCACAATATCCATGGGTTGGAGTCTACATTAGATAAATGCAAAGACTGTTCTCTAGAATAATTGAACAAAAAGAGTATGTAGAGAAACCTCAAGGCTTTGAGGTATACCAGAAAGAAACCCTTTTATGCAGATGAAAGAAGACAACTTTGTAAAGAACCTCCAATGCACAATAGGAGCATGGTGAAAAACTTTCTATAACAGAGATATTGTATCAGAATGGTTATGCAGAAGCTTAGGATGATGGATTGCTAATCCATGACAAACTCTCATGATGACAGAAGAAGTACCACTTGGATATGTTCCAGTTTGACCCTTTCCATGATGTTATGAGCCAGGAGGAAACAAATATGAATCCAACAATGATATACTATATTGATCAGAGCTATATGAAGACTTTGGAGAAAACCAGTGTTCCAGAAAGACCGAAGTACATTTGAGATCAAGCATTACATTCTCCATGATGAAGTCGAAAAAAGAGAAAGTGGTTCTCCAATATATATTTCCACAGATGAGCAGATAAGAAGACATTTTGGTAAAGCCTCTGTCCAATATGAAAGAGTTTCCGTACTCAAGTTGGAGCTCATGGAGATGACTTCCTTATTGAAAAAGGAAGATATGAATCCCAGGTTGGGAGGGAGAACTTATTGATCAAGGTTGGTTGTCATTGATGTCAACCCTTGAAGAAAGCCCCATAGCACAAAGGTTTGGGTGATGGACCCAAGATTGTTTGATGTAAATATGAATCATTATTTTTTTGTCATGGTTTATAAAAAGAAAATATGGATGAACTCCAAAATGGTCCCCTTATGGTGAAAACCCTCACGGGAAGACACTTTGCGGAGTAAAAGAATTCATTCTTAATTGTGGAATAATGAGATGAAGGACAATGATTTTTTCAGGGAAACTATCCTATATGGATAGTTCTTTTCATTCCATTTCCGGTGGTATCTAGAACGTCACATAACTATTCATGGTTAGAGAGTTATGACCATGTGAAGTTGGAGTACCCAGGTTTGGGTAATGGACCCAAGTTTGTTTGATGGATAATAGTATGTTTTTTTCTATATTTGAAGGTAATAATATTCTAGATGGATAGTACATGTCATTCCATTTCTGGTGGTATGTGGAATGTGACATAACTCCTCATGGTTTCAAAGTTATGGCCTTAGGAAGTTGGAGGACCCTCATTTGTCATCTAGAAGCCCAAAAAGGTCAAAGTAGTCAAAGTGGTTTAAGAGATTTTAAAAGGTAAATAATAAAGTGAAGTGATGATTGTATTATAATTCAAAGTGAATACAAAATAAATTGTTTAAATAATAAATTTAATGGATAAATTAGAAGTGGGTTAACCCTAAAATAAGGAAAGTGGGCCAAGTGACATAGAAGATGTTTTTAAGGAAGCTACTTGGAGAGTTTAAATAAGAGGCAAGGCTATCTAATTTTAATCACAATTGATCATATTGAATATCTATAGGTTTTTTAGGTAATGAAGGATATCTAAGCCGAATTTCTAAGGGAAGGTCAAGAAAAGAAGGCTGAAATGCAAGGAAGGATAAATTCTTTTGATGGTGCTTTCTACTATGTTTCGGGTAAAAATGTCATAACTTCTTCATAACAGATCCAAATTTAGTGAGACCAAATGTGTTGGTTAGGGTACAATCTATAGTATTTTTTGTAATAGTTTCAGATTAATTCAACAAATATTTCATGCGGGGCATTCTCTACAAGGTTTCTCTCTAGAATAAGCCAGAATTCAGCAAGGTATGTCATTTTTGCTATAACTCCTTTTCTGAGAGTTTCCAAGTAGTGACACCTGGAGGAATTGCATAAAATGCACTGAAGAAAATTGTCTATAAGTTTCATATCTTTACACATTAAAGGTTCAAATTTATGATTACTTCAAGTTAGGGTTGTTGACTATTCCAAAACTAGGCATGTGAGACTAAAGAAAAGTTTGATGAAAATGCTAGTCTCTTGTTGTTAAAGTTAAGGAAGGTTTGCAAAAATGTGATCATATACACCGGGTATATTACAGAGCTACAAATCAGATTTTGATGATAAAATTGATGATGGATTTTGGTTGAGGTTGGTGCATGGTTGATGCACTTGTTTATGGTACAGGTTGATTACAGGTTGAGGTATAGGTTGATGCATGGTTGATGCATGGTTCATATTTACAATGGTATATCTCACACTGATAGTGTGACAGTGGTTCCATCATTCGACTTCTACTTCAGGGTGGCAGGACGGGGCAAGGACAAGTGGTTGTAGCCACCTTCTGGTTGTAGCCAGAGAACATAGGGGGTTGTAGTCTCCTTCTGGTTGTAGCCAGAGAATTGGGGATTTGGAGCTTCCCTCAGGTTGTAGCCTGAGAAAATAGGGGGTTGGAGCCTCCTTCCAGTTGTATATGGAAAACAAAGGAATTTGGTGCTTCCAATGAATGTAATTCTTCAAGACATATAAGAAAAATAATTCTGTAGTTTTCTCCCGATTTGGGTTTCCATGTAAAAAAATGGTGTACTGTGTATGCGTGTGATTGTTTATTTCTTATTGCTCATTATTGGATAATAATTCTACATTGATATAACATTTGAAAAAAAAGGATTATAATTATGCTATTACTAATTCACCCCCCCTCTCAGTAATCCAACAATTGGTATTAGAACAGTTTCCTTCAGAAATTAGTTTAACCACTGAAAGGTATATCATGGAGAGTACCAACTCGTATAAAAATGGAATACCACAGTTTGATGGATAGAACTATGCTTTTTGGGGCATAAGGATGAAGACATATATACAGGCACAAGGATTTCAAGTTTGGCAATCAATTGTAGATGGATACACAACACCAACAGTTCCACCAACAAATGACAAAGTAGTGAAACATGGTGAGAATAATTCCAAATCCAAAAATGCACTTTTGAATGGTCTCAGTGATACAATATTCACCAAAGTTGCACATTGTAAATCTGCTAAAGAGATTTGGGAAAATCTTCAAAATATTTATGAAGGAGATTCAAAAGTCAAAGAAGAAAAGCTTCAAACTTACAGAGGTCATTTCAAACAACTAAAAATGAAGGAAGATGAAGATATCACGGCCTACTTCTTACGAGTCAATGAAACAATGAATGCAATCATAGGATTGGAAGAAGAAATCGAAGAATCTATAATTGTTCAAAAGGTACTAAGATATCTTCCTATGAGATTCAACCCTAAGATATCAACACTAGAAGAAAGATCGGATATAAACTAAATAAGCATGGACGAACTTCATGAAATCTTCACAGCATATGAAATGAGAACTGAACAGGGAAATCCATATGTAAAAGAGGCAGCCTTCAAAGCATCCAAAAGATCAAAGCAAAAGAAAAAGGAACACGAATAACATAGTAGTAGTAGCGACGTCTCGTAGGATGATGAAGAACTGGACAACTTCGTCAAAAGACTGAACACGGGAACCAATGGTAGGTATAGAGGTAAGCTTCCTTTAATTTGTTTTAATTATGATGTTATTGGTTATTTTCTAACAAATGTCCTCATAAGAAAAAGAGAAATGATGAAGGTTACTCAAAAGGCAGACAAACATATAAAGGTAAAATAACTTCAAAGAAAGTTTTCAAGAAAATATTTTGCACCCAAGAAGACATCTCATCATCAGATGAAGATGAAGTCAATGACAATGAAATAGGGAGATTTCTATTCATGGAAGGAGAAGACTCCGATAATGAAGAATATGAAGAAGCATATGAAGAAGAAATTGAAGAGGCAGAAGTTGACTTCCAAGAATAATTAATGAGTGTCATAGAAGTTATCAGAAGAGAAAAGAAGAAAAACAAGAAAGTGCAAGAAGAACTAGATAAGAAAAAAGACACTCAAGAACTAGAACAAATGATCACAAAATTGAAGGTTCAAATAGAAGAAGATAAAATAATTTAATAAGCACTCAAAGAACAGCTAGAAGGAAAGGACGGGATCATTGGAAACCTAGAAGCAAAGATTGTCACACTAAGAAAGGATATTCAAAAGAAAAATATGCAGAATATCTCAAAAGTTATGGATGACATTATCAACAGTAAAAAATCTCATCTTGACAAGTCCGGAATTGGATACAATCAGAAAGAAAAGGGATCAAGATCCAAAACAACAGAGTAAGAAACAAATCCAAAAAGCTATGCAGAAACAATCAAAGGGGATAAAAAGATATACAAGGAAGGTTACAAGGACACTCCTCCATCGAGAAGATTCAAATTTCAGAATCAACAACAAATAGACAGGATTCATAAGAGCACCTTTTTTCAGAAACTATTCAACTACCAGGTATCAAACTATATTTTTTGGTTTATGTTATGCATGTAATAATTTTGGACATAAAGTTGTAAATTTTAGAGCTAACAACAAGAACAATAACTACTTTGAGATCCATACACAAATGGGTTATTCAAGAATACCTAGTGAAACACAAAGAAGAAGTTACAACGGGTTTGAATCTTTGAGAACTGAAGTGGAATGTTACAAATGTAACAATTTTGGACACATGGCCAAAAATTACAAAATGATGGTCCCTATTAAAGAACCTCAACAGAGTCACAAACAAGAACCTCAGAAAATGACATGGATAGGAAAGTAAGATTAGTATAGTAATGAAGAATGCACAGTCGCTCTACAAGCTAAACATAAGAAATGTGGTTGGTATGTTGACATTGGATGTTCAAAACACATGACATGTGATAGAGACAAATTTATTACATTACGAAAGGAAATAGATGGATCAGTCTCATTCGGAAATGATGATTCAGCCAAAATCATTGGAAAAGGCACAGTCCAAATTGGGAACAAGAATGAAAAAGAAGAAAATGTTCTACTAGTAGAAGATATGAAACATAATATTTTAAGTGTGAGTCAAATGTGTGACCAAGGTCATAAAGTTACTTTCGATTCACAAAAGTGTGAGATAAGAAAAGAAGGTTTAGGGAAATTGGTCTCTACAGCTGCAAGAACTTCAAGCAATATATATATGTTAAGCGAAATTGGAAATGAAAAGTGTTTTCTAGTTAAGGAAGATGAAAGTTGGCTATGGAACAGAAGAATGGGTCACATGCATTTTTATAATATTGTCAAAGTCAGCAAAAGAGAAGCAACCAAAGAAATTCTCGAGATCACGAAACCAACCAACATTTTATGCAAGCATTGCCAACAAGGAAAGAAAACAAAGACTAGGTTCAAATCAAAGGAATATTAACAACAAAACCACTAGAAATTGTGCATACTGATCTAGTTGGACCAACTACAACAAAAGGCTTAAAAGGTGAGAGATACTTTATGTTATTAGTTGATGATTATACAAGAATGACTGCAGTTTTCTTTCTCAAGAACGAGTCAGAAGCTTTTGAAAATTTCAAGGTCTACATGGAAATGGTTGAAAATGAAATGGATTCAAGAATCAAATGCTTAAGATCGGATAATGGAGGAGAATTCACCTCAAACGAATTTATAGACTACTACAACAATCATGGAATAAAAAATAAATTCTTTGTTGCTAGGACACCTCAACATAATGGAGTTGTTGAAAGAAAGAACAGGACAGTACAAGAAATGGCTCAAACAATGATAATGGATTCAAAGTTGACATATATTTTTTGGACACAGGCAATGCATACAACAGTTCACATTCAAAACAGAGTAATTCTTAGAAACAACACTGATAAAACTCCCTACGAGCTATGGAAAGGAAGACCAACAAATGTGAAGCACTTCAGAGTTTTTGGAAGCAAATGATACATCAAAAGGGAAGATGGCAGAATGGGAAAGTTTGACTCTCATGTGGACAAAGGAATACTTGTTGGTTACTCAAGTACAAGGAAATAATACAAGTGTTACAATCTAATATTAAAAAAATATGTGGAAAGCATCAACGTAACAGTTGATGAAACAGGCAGACCAGAATCAAAGGAAGAAGAAAACAAATCAATGGAACAACTTTTCAAAGAAGAAGATGAAAAAGATGTAGAAGAGGAATATGAATATGAAGAGAATCTGAAAAAAGCATAAGAGAAAGTCCAACAATTATTTCCAAAGACACCTAGCAAATGAGTACGTAAGAATCATCCTTCAGATCATATTATTGGAAGCAAAGATGTAGGAGTTGAGACTAGAAAAAAAATCCGTTCGCCAGAACAAACACACCTAGAACTCTTATCTACAATTGAACCAAACTGTTTTGAATAAGCCAACAAGGATGAATTTTGAAATAAGGCCATCGATGAAGAATTGGATCAAATAGAGAAAAATGACACTTAGGAATTGGTTCCAAGACCAAAGAATAAGAATGTGATCGACACAAAATGGGTTTTCAGCAATAAATTGAATGAAGATGGACAGGTTACAAGGAACAAAGCTAGATTGATATGTAAAGGATATGCACAGATTGAAGGAATTGATTTTGAAGAGACATTTGCCCAAGTTTCCAGAATGGAAGAAATCCATTTTCTTTTAGCTTACGCATGCTCCAAAAATGTTAAAGTATATCAGATGGACGTAAAATCATCTTTTCTGAATGGGGAACTCGAAGAAGAAGTCTACATTGAACAAACAAAAGGATTTCAGTTGTCAGAGAACACAGACTATGTGTGTAAATTAATGAAGGCCTTGTATGGTCTAAAACATGCTCCTAGAGAATGGTACTCTAGACTGGATAAGTATCTGCAATAGGCAGGGTTTAGAAAAGGAAGTGCAGACAGTAAACTCTACATAAAGGTAATTCAAGGTAATATTTTTTAAATTGAAGTTTATGTTGATATTATTTTTGGTAGTGATGATGACAGGTTAAGCCAGAAATTTGCAAAAGACATGCAAAATGAATTTCAAATGTCGTTACTTGGAGAACTATCCTTCCTTCTGGGACTTCAGATACGTCAAAGCAACCAAGGAATTTGTATTTCTCAAACCAAGTATATCAGAGAAATTATAAAGAGGTTCAGAATGGAAGATTGCAAACCAGTTGTAAGTTGAGCAAAGATGATGATTCGAAGTTTACAGATCAGAGGAAATACAGTTCAATGATTGGCAACCTACTATATGTGACAACATTAAGACCAGATGTAATGTAGGTAGTTGGATAGCTGGCACGATTTCAAGCAGCACCAAAGGAATCACATGTATTAGCAGTAAAGAGGATCTTCAGATATCTCAAAGGAACATAAGAGTTTGGATTATGGTATCCAAAAGGAAAAGATCTATCACTTATTTCCTACACAGATGCAGATTGGGCAGGTTTTATTGATGACCGACGAAGCACCAGTGGAGCAACGTTCTACTTAGGTGAGTGTTTGGTATCATGGCTAAGAAAGAAACAATCATCAATATCTCTATCTACAGTCGACGCAGAGTATATTGTAGCAGCAAAATGTTGTACACAAGTTCTTTTAATGAAACAAACTTTGACATATATACAGGTTGAGTATGATAAGCCCATTCCAATATATTGTGATAATACAAGTGCCATCAATATCTCAAAAAACCCAGTGATGCAATCCAAGATGAAGCACATTCAAATCAAGTATCACTTTCTACGGGAACAGGTTGCAGAAAAGAACATCAAAGTTGAGTATGTGGACACAAAAGAACAAGTGGCAGACATCTTTACAAAACCACTTCCATGGGAAGCCTTTGAATATCTTCACCAAATACTCCATGGAGTTATTTATACTCCAAAATGAATTATTTTTTAATGCTTTTTGAATGCTTATCTTATATGTCTTAGATGTACATGAGGAAGCACCATAAGAGGATAGTTCAGTCAGGGGGGTAGCCTCAGATGGAAAGATACCTTTGCCATTAATGACAAAGGGGGAGAGATTTATCAGATGCAGAGGACAAAGGCAGATTTATCATATGCAGAGGACAGAGGCATGGTTCCAGGGGGAGCATGAGTGATATGAGTTCAGTATTGCATCAGAGTGTTTCCATCAATGCCAAAGGAGGATATTGTTGATTAAGGTTGCTTGTCATTGATGTCAACCCTTGAAGAAAGCCCCGTAGCACAAAGGTTTGGGTAATGGACCCAATATTGTTTTATGTAAATATGACTTATTATTTTTTTTCATGGTTTATAAGAAGTAAATATGGATGAACTCCAAAGTGGTCCCCTTATGGTGAAAGCCCTCATGGGAAGACGCTTTGTGGAGTAAGAGAACCCATGTTTAAGTGTGGAATAATGAGATGAAGGTCAGTGATTTTTTTAGGGAAAATATCCTATATGGATAGTGATTGTCATGCCATTTCTTGTGGTATGTAGAAAATCACATAACTCCTCACGGTTAGAGAGTTATGACCATGTGAAGTTGGAGAACCCAGGTTTGGGTAATGGACCCAAGTTTGTTTGATGGATAACGGTATGATTTTTTCTATATTTGAAGGTAATACTATTCTATATGGATATTACATGTCATTCTATTTCTGGTGGTATGTGGAATGTCACACAACTCCTGACGGTTTGAGAGTTATGGCCTTACGAAGTTGGAGGACCCTCATTTGTCATCTAGAATCCCCAAAAGGTAAAAGTAGTCAAAGTGGCTTAAGAGATTTTAAAAGCTAAATAATAAAGTGAAGTGATGAGTGTATTATAATTCAAAGTGAATACAAAATGAATTATTTCAATAATAAATTTAATGGATAAATTAGAAGTGGGTTAACCTTAAAATAAGGAAAGTGGGCCAAGTGACCTGGAATATGTTTTTAAGGAAGCTACTTGGAGAGTATAAATAAGAGGCAAGGCTCTCTCATTTTAATCACACTTGAGAATATTGAATATCTATAGGTGTCTGAGGTAACAAAGGATATCTAAGCCAAATTTCTGAGAGAAGGTGAACAAAAGAAGGCCAAAATGCAAGGAAGGATAAATTCTTTTGATGGTGCTTTCTAAGGTGTTTCAGGTAAAAATGTTATAACTTCTTCATACTGGATCCAAATTCAGTGAGACCAAATGTGTTGGTTAGGGTATAGTATGTAGTATGTTTTGTAACATTTTCAGATAAATTCAACGAATATTTCATGTGGGGAACGCTCTACAAGTTCGCTCTCTAGAATAAGCCATAATTTAGCAAGGTATGCCATTTTTGCTATAACTCCTTTTCTGAGAGGTTCCAAGTAGTAAGAACTGGAGGAATTACATAAAACACACTGAAGAACATTGTGTATCAGTTTCATATCTTTATACATTACAGGTTCAAAGTTATGATTACTTCAAGTTAGGGTTGTTGACTAATCCAAAACTAGGCATGTGAGACTAAAAAAAAGTTTGATGAAAATGCTAGTCTCTTGTTGTTAAAGTTAAGGAAGGTTTGGAAGAATGTGATCATATACACCAGGTATATTACAGAGCTACAAATAAAATTTGGATGATGAAATTGATGAGGGATTTTGGTTGAGGTTGGTGCATGGTTGATGCACTTGTTTATGGTATAGGTTGATTACAGGTTGAGGTATAGGTTGATGCACGATTAATGCATGGTTCATATTTATTGGTACAGGTTTAAAGTGGTATAGCTCACACTGATAGTGTGACAGTGGTTCCATCATTCTACTTCTACTTCAGGGTGGCAGGACGGGACAAGGACAGGTAGTTGTAGACACCTTCTGGTTGTAGCCGGAGAACATAGGAGGTTGTAGCCTCCTTCTGGTTGTAGCTAGAGAATTGGGGAGTTGGAACTTCCCTCAATTTGTATCCTAAGAAAATAGGGGGTTGGAACCTCCTTCCATTTGAAGCTGGAAAACAAAGGAAGTTGGTTCTTCCATTGAATGTAATTCTTTAAGACATATAAGAAAAATCATTCTGTGGTTTTCTCCCGATTTGGGTTTCCACATAAAACACTAGTGTACTATGTATGTTTGTGATTGTTTATTTCTTACTACTCATTATTGGATAATAATTCTACATTGATATAACATTTGAAGAAAAAGTATTATAATTACGCTATTACTGATTCACCCTACCTCTCAGCAATCCAATAGAACTAAAGTGTTAATGATTTATGGACAATCATTTTTCAGTTCGAAAAATGGTCCAGGATGAGTAGTTCCTTTCCAGTTAGGAAAGTGGTTTGAGATTTCTGACGGATAGGCATTTTCTAGTTCGGAAAATGGTCTAGATCGAACGATCATTTCGTAATGAAAATGGTTCGATGGATTGTTGATGTACCATAGAAAGTGATTCCCCTTGTGATCAACATTGGGAATGGTCTAGGACAGTCTCTCTTCTTGACGATCACTCTCAGTAGTGGTCAAGAAGACTGGTCCACCTCGTCAGACATTCATTCTTTCGAAGCTCATAGTTGTGAGCAATTTCAAAGAATTATTTGTTTTGGAGGCTTGTGTAGGACAGTCATTTCCTTAGGAAATGGTCCAGACAATCATTCCCTAGGGAAGATTCATTCTCTCCATGTTTCACTTTATTTAGTGCCGGAGGAATGGCCCAGATAGGTGAATGGTCTAGGTTCAGCAATTAGGGACAGTCATTCCCTAGGGCATACTCATTCTCTCTAGGTTGCACTTTGTTTAGTGCCGGAGGAATGACACAGATAGGTGAATGGTCCAGGATAAGAAATTGGGACAGTTATTCTTCCTTGCTTGAGAATAATAGTCCAAATAGCTCATCATTGATGTTTTACCTTCTGAGGGCAGATGCTCTTCCAAATCTCATAGATGTAAGTGGAAGAATGGACTAGATGATTCAGTTTATATCATAACAATGTTTTCTATGCAGGTTGATATCATATGATATGATTGTTATGGAGACTTTATGTCTCCAGACAATATATGTATACTACTTTGGTGGATGTGTTCCACTGATTATGACTATATGTCAGTGATCAAGTATCTGTTTGTTATTTGGTGTGTCAGTTTACCACTAAATTGTAGTTGTGTACTATTATCGATAGACACATTTGTGTTCTATTGAATGACATTGTTCAGATTGCCTTGAAGACTATCAGTAGTGTTGGAAATGATTATCAACTAGATGGATGATCAATGGACAGAGATTTCCCAGAAATAAAATGGTCCAAGACATTTATTCTTCTAGGACATATGTACAGATTAGAAGAATGGCTCATGTGTCACTATGTGGAGTGAGTGACTTATCCAACATCATGTTTGACTACTCATATGGAGTATGATTTCGAGAGATGATGCAGTAGATGATACTGATAGAGATGATGGTGCTCATGATCTAATCATAAGATATTTTATATGACTATGTTGATGCTACCGGGTGAATGGTATGTTTGTTCTCAAGACCATTACCTTCAATACCTCCCTAGATAGGAGGGAGTGTTGATATTATGGTAGTTGTGGGAGGTATTTACCTCCACGTGTAAACTTGATGAGAATAGAATATTCCAGGAAGAAAGGAGAAACCCCAATTGATTGGTTAATAACCCTAAAAGACAAGTTGACTCAAGAGAATGACTTGTATTAGGTTATTATCCTCCAAGAGAAGAAGTCGGCTAAAGGAAATGTTATATACTAAAGAATTAGTACCCAGAATGAGAAGTCATCCCAGGTAGTTTTCCAGAAATACTATAAATATAGGAGGCCAATATTCATTCTAGCCAGTATTCTTAGAACTTCAGAAGCATCAGTTGTGCACACTGCAACTGGCTAGTTGTGTGCAAGTTTGGAGGAGAGTTGTTGTTGGAGATAGCATATTTTGGTTTTGGCTTGGACTATCTCTTGGTTATGGTTTAGACTCTCTGATCAGCTCTTGTTACTCTTTCTTGGTGTGCTATCCTTGGATAAAGGTGTGCCACCTTTGTTTGGCTATCTAGCCTAGGGTTTTCTTCTGGAATGATTCTCTGTCAAGGTTAAAGTGATCGGGGGTGGCTTTGGCCTATGGTTGGGTGACAATAGTTATATTGTCTATGGTTAAATGAGCACATCCATTATACTCTAACAGGGGCATCTCCTGGCACTAAATCAATTGAGAAATATATCTCCCTTCTTGGTGGCAATCCAAGTATTTCTCGGAATACAACTTCAAATTCCTGTGGTATCGAGAAATCTTCAAGGCTTGGCCCTTTTGTATTATATGGCTCTTCCACATGAGATGCATACATTTGACATCCTTTCCTAAAACATATTTTTAGCTGTAAGGCTGAAATATCCCTTATAGAGATGGGTCTTGGAACTCCTTTCATAGTGCTTTGTTTTCCATTTCCATCAAGACATGCAAATGTCTTGTTATGACAATCTAGGACAACATGATGCTTGTCCAACCATTCCATTCCAATCAGAATATCATAATACCCCAATGGTATGATATTTAGATCCATAATAATATTCACACCATTAAGACTTATGGAACAACTTCTAACCATGTCATGGATTCTTCTTTTGGTTCCAGTGGTTAGCTGAACCAAAATTTATTTTCCAAGTTAACTTTTCTCCAAATGAAATCTATCCACTATCTTAGGATCAATGCAGCAATGACTTGCTCCTGAATCAATCAAAATAGAAATGGGTTGATTTATGATCTTACTATTAGAATATAGAAAATGGTGTGCTCATTTTACCATTGACGATACCCTCGTCACCCAACCATAGGCCGAAGCCTCCCTCTGAGCACCTTAACCTTGACTGAGAATTCCTCCGAAAGCAAACCCTAGGCTAGATAGCCAAACAAAGGGCACCACTCTCTCCCCAAGGATAGCGCAACACAAAAGACTGATCAGATAGTCCCAAACCCTAGCCAGGAGATATCCAAGCCAATACTGAAAACTTGTTGCTACTGCAGCTGCGCCAGCAACCCTCCTCCACACGTGCGCACCAAACTGGGAACTACTGCGTAGAACTAGGAACTACTGCGCAGAACTATCTCTCTCTGCAACTGTTGAGTTGTGTCAAATGAGAACTGGCGCCCTATATTTATAGTGGTTCTACCAGTTTTGTTGGGGTCGACTTCTCCTTCTAGATAAGTGTCTGTTCAGTATATTATTATTATTTATGGCCGACTTCTTCTCTTGGAGGCTAATAACCTAATATAAATTATCTTCTTGAGCCGACAAGGCTTCTAAGGTTATTAGCCAATTCATTAGGGTTTCTCTTGCTTCCCGTAGTCTTCTATTCTCGTCAGGTTCACACGCGGAGGTAAATACCTCCACAGCTACCATAATATTAACACTCCCTCCTAGCTAGAGAGGTATTTACAAGTAATGGACTTGAGCACAAAACATACCATTTACCTGGTAGCATCAATATAGTCATCTAGACTATTTCATGACTAGATCATGAGCATCACCATCACCATCAGCTGCATCATCTCTCAAAACCATACTTCATCTGAGTAATTAGATATGATGCTGGATAAGTCACTCTCACCATAGAGTGATACAAGAGGAGTAAAAGCTCTAAACTATTTTCCCTTTGGAAAATCTTTGTTCATCATTCATCTGAATGATCATAAACTGCTGATAGTCTTCAAGGCAATTAGAAAAAGGATAGAACACACCTGTGTCTATTCATAGTAGTACATAACTACAATCCAGTGGTTTACTACCACATCAAGTAACACACCAGTACTTGATCAACAATGTATGATTGCGAACAGTGAAACAAATTCACCACAGTAGTCCTCATCTACTGTCATATAGTTTTCATAACAAACATCTGATAGAAACCTGCATAGAAACAATGTTATGATATAAATTGATTTGTCTGGGCCAATATTTCACTCACATCTATGAGATCTGAAAGAATATCTGCCTCACAAACAGTGGAGCACATCCACCACAATGGTCTATATCTACTGTCTAGAGATAAGCAGTCTCCAAGCCAATCTTTCACTCACATCTGTGAGTTCTGAAAGAATATATGCCTCACAAATGGTGGAGCACATCCACCATAGCAATTTACATCTACTATCATATATTCTTCATAACAAACATCTAATAGCAACCTGCACAGAAACAATGTTATGATAAAAATTGAATCATTTGGGCCAATCTTTCACTCATGTCTGTGAGATCTGAAAGAATGTTTTCCCTTAGTATAGAATATTAACAATGGGATATCTTTCCCAATCTTCTCAAACAAGGAAGAAGGATTATCTCTGATTTTTTAGCCTGGACCATTTCTCACCATGGTCCATTCTTCCTACACTTATCAAAGTGCACCCTGGACAGAATGTATAAACCCTAAGAAATGTTTGGACCATTCCTCACCCTGGGCCATTCCTCTGACACTAAACAAAGTGTAACCTGGAGATAATTAGTCTTCCCTAAGGAATGACTGTCCCTGATTACTGAGCCTAGACTATTCCCCACCCTGGGCCATTTCTCTGACACTAAACAAAGTGTAACCTGGAGAGAATGAGTCTTCCCTCAAGGAATAACTGTCCATACCATTCCCCCCCCTGGGCCATTCCTCCGAGACTAAACAAAGTGTAACCTAGAGAGAATGTATAACCCTCGAGGAATGTCTATCCTGCATCAACCTCCAAAATGGACCATTCTTCGAAATTGCTCACAACTGTGAACTTCGAAAGAATGATTGCCTGGTGAGGCAAACCATTCTGCTTGACCACTACTCAGAGTGACTTCCAAGAAGAATGAATTTCCTAGAACACTCCCCATAATCAGAAGTCGTTGTCTATGATACATCAGCAATCAGTCTGCCTCCCATGTTAACTACAATGAGAAGTCACTGTCCCTCAAAAATCTCAATCCACTTTCCGAACAGGAAAGCATCTATCCAATCTGGACTATTTTTCAATTACAAAGATAAATAATATTTTCAGTGCTCCCTCCTAACTGGAGATTTATTTCAATCACAAAAATAAATGTCTGCGTACCTTATTCTAGTTTGGAGAGTCTTCCCTTCCAGCTAAGAGAGTTATTTACATGAGCTCTAGCTTGAGTATGCAAGTTCTTTCATCTTGAATAAAGGCTTTACCAAAATGTATGCTTATCTGCTCATCTATGGAGATATGTATTGGAGAAATCATTTTCTCCCTTATGGACTTTATCATGGATAATGCAATGCTTGTACTGTAGTCTGGAACAATGTGAAGGCTTCATGTAGATCTGAACAATAGAGTATATCATAGTTGGAGAACTGGAACATATCCATGTGGTACTTCTTCTGTCATCATGAGATCTGATCTTCTGAGTAGTCATCTTGATGTTATAGGAAATCTTCACGACACTTCTGTTGTGCACTGGAGGTTCTCCACCAAGTTGTCTTCTTATTATATACATACAAGAGTCTCTTTCTAGTATGCCTTAAGGTCTTGAGATTGCTTTTCATATGCTCTTTATTCGATTTCTTTGGAGAACATTCTTTGCATTCATCTAATGTATAATTTTGAATCATGGATGTTGTGGATGATGTAATGACTCATGCAATGATATGTCTAGTGTTCTGGAACAAGTAATCATCATAGTCTTCTGTTGGTTGTGGAGCCTGATTATCTTCCTGATTCATAGTTCTTTTACTTTCAGTCGTGTTTATAACCCATGAAGTATTTACACCCTAGAAGTATGTACACTCTTCCACGCGGGGGAGTGTAGAAGGGGGGTATCCCCTATATGGGGTCTAGGGGGGATTTCCCCCCTGTTGGGGGTCTAGGGGAAAGCGGGCCCCCAGCAGGGTTTCAGGGGCGAAGCCCCCGAAGGAAAAATTACCTTGTAAATGTATATTGTAATTTCATTGTAAATATGGACCGTTCATTATAAGGTCACATATCTAACGATAGAGATTACGTTAGGGTTTTTTTCCCTAGAAGGAAACTCTCTTTTATGAGGGAAATGTATTGCAGCTATGGTTGATGGCGAATATTGTATTATGAGATAGGAGACTGTGAGAGAAAGAAGAGAAAGTTACAATAGGTTTGTTGTAGGTTGTGTCCCTTCATATGCTGGATAATAATAAAGGAAGGACCTGGCAATTTCTCTGGTGGACGTAGCCCACACTGGGTGAACCACGTAAATCTGTGTCTCTATTGTATTGTGTATATTCTATGTTTTGATTCCACATTTGTTTTATTTCATTGCTCCATGGTCCTGTTTTTCTAACAACTGGTATCAGAGCGAAAGGTAACTCACAGGAAAAGAGGGTTCCTAGTTCGAGTGGGAGCAATGTCGGAAGATGGAAAGTTTAGGGTCAAGAAATTTAACGGCCAAAACTACCAGTTATGGAAAATGCAGATAGAAGACTATTTATATCAGAAGGATCTATTCCTACCATTGGGTAAAATAGCAAAGAAGTAGGCATCTATGAAGGATGAAGAATGGGATATTCTTGACAGAAAGGATCTAGGAATGATATGGCAGATCCTAGCAGCATCGGTGGCTTTCAATATTTCGAAAGAAAAGACAATGAAGTTTTTGATGGACGCGTTAGCCAAATTGTATGAAAAACCCTCGGCATCCAATAAGGTATTTCTAATGAAGAGATTATTTAATATGAAGATGTCGGAAGGTGGATCTGTTGTAAATCATTTAAATGATTTTAATACGGTTACTAATCAACTAAGTTCTGTAAAAGTGCACTTTGATGATGAGGTCAGGGCTCTTCTAATCTTGTGCTCATTGCCAGAAAGTTGGAATGGCTTGGTCATGGCTGTAAGTAACTTTTTCTCTGGTTCAAATACTTTAAAATTTGATGATGTTGTTGGTGTTATCTTTAGTGAGGAAATGCGACGGAAAAGCACAAGTGAGACATCAGGAAATGCATTGAACATGGAGAACAGGGGAAGACAAAAGGATAGAGGAAAGGGTTTTTGGAACCGTGGGAATTCTAGGAAGGGAATATCCAAATCCAGACTTGGAAATATAGAGTTCTCGAATTGTGGGAAGAAAGGACATCTGAAGAAAGACTGCAGAGCTCCAAAGAAACAAAGAGATGGACAACAGGAGAGAAATCAGGAAGCAAATGTAACAGGTGATGTGTTACAAGATGCTTTGATTCTTTCTGTAGATAATATTTCTGAGTCTTGGGT
>ML796661.1:107801-121260 GCA_009831015.1 Picea engelmannii
TAAAAACAACTTTTCTCCATGGGGATTTGGAGGAAGAGATTTATATGCAGCAGCCACAGGGGTATGAGGTCAAAGGGAAGGAGAATTTGGTATGCAGGTTGAAGAAGAGCTTATATGGCCTAAAGAAAGCTCCAAGGCAGTGGTATCTGAAGTTTGACAAGTTTATGACAAAACAGGGTTATAGTAGATGTCATTCTGATCATTGTGTTTATTTTAAAAAGCTAGAAAATGGAAGCTTTATTATCTTGCTATTGTATGTAGATGACATGATTTTTGCAAGGTCTAATATGCAGGATATAAATGTGCTCAAGAAGAAATTAGCCAATTCATTTTCGATGAAGGATTTGGGTGCTGCAAAGAAAATCCTTGGTATTAGAATAACAAGAGACAGGAAAAATCGCAAACTGACATTGTCTCAGGGTGAGTACATGGAGAAGGTGTTGGAGAGGTTTAGAATGCAGAATGAAAAATCAGTTAGTACACCTTTGGCCATCCATTTCGAATTAACTAAGGAAATGTGTCCCAAGACACAGGAGGAGATAGAATACATGTCCGGGGTCCCATATTCATTAGCAGTTGGCAGCTTGATGTATGCAATGGTTTGCACAAGACCAGATATTGCACATGCAGTGGGAGTTGTGAGCAGATATATGAACAATCCAGGTAAAGAACATTGGGAGGCAGTAAAGTGGATTCTCAGATACTTGAGAGGTATTGCTAATAATGCATTATGTTTTGGAGGTTCATAAATTGTTCTACAAGGATATGTTGATTCAGATATGGAAGGTGATAAAGATAGAAGGAGGAGTACCACAGGGTATGTGTTTACTATAGGTGGAACAACAGTAAGTTGGATTTCAAAACTGCAAAAGGTTGTTTCACTTTCAACAACAGAGGCAGAGTATGTTGCTGCTACAGAGGCTAGTAAAGAGATTATTTGGTTACAGAGGTTTATGGAGGAATTGGAAAAGAAGCAAGAGAATAATAGGTTGTACTGTGACATTGAGAGTTCCATTCATCTTGCAAAGAACTCAGCCTTCCATTCGAAGACTAAGAATATACAGTTGAGGTACCACTTCATACGATCCGCCTTGGAAGATGGAAATTTGAAGTTGGAAAAGATACACACTAGCCAGAATACTACATATATGTTAACAAAGGGAGTAACCAGGGAGAAACTGAGTTCCTGCTCAGTTTCAAATGGTCTTCAAGAATGAAGATGAAGATGAGAAATTTTCCAGGTCCAATAAGGTTCAAAGTCCAGCATATACAGCAGTGGTGGAGTTGTTGAGATCAGTCTCCAAGTGGGAGATTGTTGGTTGTGGATCCTAATTATTTTCCTGATTCATAGGTCTTTTACTTTCAGTCGTGTTTATACCCCATGAAGTATTTACACCCCAGAAGTATGTACACTCTTCCACACGGGGGAGTGCAGAGGTGGGGTACCCCCTCTGCGGGGTCCGAGGGGGCTATCCCCTCGGCTGGGGGGTCTAGGGGCAAGTGGGCCCCCGAAGGAAAAACTGCCTTGTAAATGTATATTGTAATTTCATTGTAAATCTGAACCGTTCATTATAAGGTCACATATCTAATGATAGAGATTATGTTAGGGTTTTTTTCCCTAGAAGGCAACTCTCTTTTATGAGGGAAATGTATTTCGGCTATGGTTGATGGCGAATATTGTATTCTGAGATAGGAGATTGTGAGAGAAAGAAGAGGAAGTTACAATAGGTTTGTTTTAGGTTGTATCCCTTCATATGCTAGATAATAATAAAGGAAGGACTTGGCAATTTCTCTGGTGGACGTAGCCCACACTGGGTGAACCACATAAATATGTGTCTCTATTGTATTGTGTATCTTCTATGTTTTGATTCCGCATTTGTTTTATTTTATTGCTCCACAGTCCTGCTTTTCTAACATCTTCTCCCTCCATCTGGGAGGATCTCTGGTTCTGGATCTTGTAGTTCTTTCATTCATAGGTTTTCCATACACTGTTCTTCATCACTACTTTCATTTTTTCTTCTTGATTGATTTTAGTGAGTTTATATCAGGCTGGTAATTTTGATATAATGACTGGTCATTCTGACTTCTCTTCCTTTCTTGGAATCTTCATGTTCTTCTTCATGTTTTTCATTATCTCTTGGGTCCATGTTCTAGAGATTCCACTTCTTCCTTTCATCATAGGATCACGGATCTGGATGGACAACCATAAATACTTTAAGGCTTCTCTTTGAAAAGGTCTTCTTCTGCGGTTGAGTTGAACAGGTACTATCTTTTCATGGATGCTACCATGGATATATACATTTCATCATCTTCAATGGATCATAGGATTAGCTCCCTCCTAATCCTTGCTTTATGTAAGAATGCATATAATCGGCTCCCTCCGTCTGATAGAGTCCATGCTTCCATCTGTATCCTTATTATCTTCTGCAATATATGATTGGTTCTCTCGTCTAACAGAATCCATGCTCCTGTCTTATTGTCTTTTACAGAATGTCATAAGTCTTTTTCTAGTTTCTTCTCGATTGTTGACTTCTTTATGTCTTTGCTTCTTCTTTTTTCAAGTCTCTTCAAGATTGATTATGATTTCGGTCTGTATCTTGTAATGTCTTTCACATGATATATTTCATTCTTTCATGTGAAATATCTAATGATAATCATTCTTATCTTTTGTTCTTCCATAGGTATAGTTCTTCTTGGAACACATTATTTTCCAAGAGATAGATATACAAGATATGTACAAAGATGATGCAAGCAAGATATGTACAAGAAATAGGAAGAGTGTTGTTACCTTTTAGTAGAAGAAGTCTCTTCCATCCTGCTTAGTCTTCTTTGTAGGTTCCTTTTCTTCGGCAACTTATGCTTCATGTTTCTCTTTCCTTTTATTTAGCTCGGGACACTAGTTCATGTAGTGACCGTACTTTTGACAGTTGAATCATTGTATTTCTGAAATATTTTTTCTTTGTTTTGGCTTCCTTCTTGAATCGAACTTTCTTTTGTCCCTGAAATTATTGAATCTTGTTGTGAAGGCTTGATCATCGTACTTCTTTTGAGGTTTCTCTTTTGCATTGATCCTTGATTATTCTTGAGCACAACAAGTCCAAAGTTCTTCAAATGTCGGGTACTCCTTCCTTGTGTTCATGCTTGCGGCAAATGCATCCCTTGTCTTGGGAAGATCATTGAGTACTATGTTTACCAATTCCTTCTCTAAAGTGATTTCTTCAATAGCTTGTAGTTGATCTCTTAACTGGGAGATCCTTACAAAGTATGATGTTATGCTGTCGTCATCATTCATATTCATGTTACGGAGCTCATTCTTTAGACTCATAACTTGTCCATTGTTTTTTACTAAGAAGAGATTTGTTAGGGAATCATACATCTTCTTTGATGAGTCAAGATGGGAGATGTAGGGTATCAAGTGGTCTTTTATGGAATCCACTATGATACTCATGGCATTGATGTCAACGTCCTTGAACTTCTCGATAGCTACAACGTTCTGCGGTTCCTTCTCTTCTCCTTCTTTAAACTCTGGCTTCACGATCTTTCCTTTCACAATATCCAGTACTTTATTCTTAGCAAGGATGAGGTAAATCCTTGTCTTCCACACTCTGAAGTTAGAGGCTTCATCTAGCTTGTTCTCAGACTTCATAGAATTCGTCATGGCTTGCTTGACTTGGTCAAACCCTAGATTTGACGAGAAATCCAAACTTCATGTCTTGGCCTTTTGAGAGTACCAAGAGATGCATTAGTCTAGGGCACACCTATATATCCGGATAATAGTTCAATCCAATCATTTAAGGTGCCTCAACAAGAGTTTTAGGGTTTCTGCAACTGCTTCTACTAGTAACCCTAGCTTTTTTGCTTTGGAAGCTGCTCCTGCTAGTAACCCTAACGACAGTTCCTCAACGAGCTCAATATCTAGCGACTATGTTTCCTTCTAGCGTTTTAGGCTGACTGAAGGGGTGTGGACCCATAACCTATTATAATATAGAATATGGTGTGCTCATTTTACCATTGACGATACCCTCATCACCCAACCATAGGCCGAAGCCTCCCTCCGAGCACCTTAACCTTGACTGAGAATTCCTCCAGAAGAAAACCCTAGGATAGATAGCCAAACAAAGGGTAGCGCATCTCTCCCTAAGGACAGCGCAACATAAAAGACTGATCAGATAGTCCCAAACCCTAGCCAGGAGATATCCAATCCAATACTGAAAACTTGTTGTTGTTGCAGCTGCGCTAGCAACCCTCCTCCACACATGTGCACCAAACTGGGAACTGCTGCACAAAACTGGGAACTGCTATGCATAAATGGCTCTCTCTACAACTATTGAGTTGTGTCACATGAGAACTAGCGCCCTGTATTTATAGTGGTTCTTCCAGTTTTACTGGGGCCAGCTTCTCCTTCTGGATAAGTGTCTATTCAGTATATTATTATTATTTCTAGCCGACTTCTTCTCTTGGAGGCTAATAACCTAATATAAATTATCTTCATTAGCCGACAAGGCTTCTAAGGTTATTAGCCAATTCATTAGGGTTTCTCTTGCTTCTCGGAGTCTTCTATTCTCGTCAGGTTCACACATGGAGGTAAATACCTCCGCAGCTACCATAATATTAACACTTACCTTCCACCTCGATCATATTGGACTGGTACTTTGCTTGTCGATCATTTAAAGCTACATAGATTCTTCCCATATGTTTGACTGTTGTAGCCACTTTGATGTTGTGCATAGTCTTCACTCTATCCTTTCCGTGTGGGCAATACTTGTATAGGTGATATTTCTTGCATCCCCAACATTGGATTGGTTGTCTTCCCCTTTTTACCAAGGAATCTTCTTTCTTGAAATCTCCCTTAGCATACTGATCTTGATGATTTCTATTAGGCTCATTCCTATTGAAGGAAGGTTTGAATACTTTCCTCCTCTAATTGGACTTCTCATTTTTCTTGTCCTTCCAAGATTTTTGTAGATATTCTCTTCCCTGGCCTTGCCCATATAGGTATTTAGGCTTCCTGATGGCTTCAGTCAAGGCCATGGACTCATCATACTTGATATTTTCCTTATAAAAGGTTGGTAGTCCACTTAGAAATCTTTGTATTTTCACTTTCTCATCACCAATGAACCTGACATACTTTAACAATCCCAATAACTTCTTCTCGTACTCTGCCATAGTCATGCTTCCCAACCTGAGTTCAAATAACTCCTGCATTTTCTTGACATAGAAATTCTCTGAGAGGTACTCCTTCTAGAAGTACTTCTTGAACTGCTTCCAAGTGATCTTACTTTCATTAACATGTTCCACTTTCTTCAGTTGGTCCCACCACATTTCATCTTTCCCATGTAAATGGTAGGTGGAAATCCTGGCTTCTAGGTTGGATGAATATTTATGCAACCGAAACTATCTCCTGATCCCAAGAAACCATTCTTTTGCATCATCTTCCCTTTCTGTTTCACCCTCAAAGGAATGTGGCTTGATCTTCCTCAGCTCTACTTACAAACCTTTTACCTTGTGTTTCCTTCTTTGGTGTCTAAAAGGAGACACCTATGGACTACTTACGAGATCATCTGATGCATAAAACTTTCTTTTTGAGTAAGGAGGTGAGTGGTGTCCATGAGATCTGCTAGAACTTATGGAATAACCAACTCTTCCACGATCATCCCTTCTTTCATGGCACCTGCCTTCTTCCTCTTATCTTGATTTTGATCCCTTATTTGTTTGTCTCTGCAACTAATTTATTCTCTGCAACACTCGAGCATTTATCTAAATTTTCTTTCTCATCAATCTCTTGTTGTTTGCTTTGTATATTTTCACTTCCATCTTCAGGCTTCTTACCGTTTCTATTAACATTTACCGATCTCCTTTTCCCTTACATCCATTGGACTCTGTCTCTGCATTACCAACTCTTGTATTTTGGCCTTCGACCTCCTTATCATGACTGGAGGATCCCTTGCCTTTTTCCATTTCCTCAATACACATCATGAGTTGAGGTGTTTAAACCCCTTATTTCTGCAAAGTGTGCAAGCGACCATTTTGTTAGAATCGTGTATACTATAAACAAAATTGCCAAACCATGCTACAGGTCTCTTTCTTTTTTTTGTTCATGGAGATCATATCCCCATTCTCCGAAAATAACAGTGTCCTATTATCCTTGGTTGACACAGAATTTCATCCTGTGCAGGTGTTTCCTTCAAACCACCTTCCCAGGTGACCACGACTAGAAACAATGGCTAAATCCTTCCTTCCCAATTTTTTGTCTTGATGACAACCTGTTATCCCCGATTTCTAGGGATAACCAGGAGATCATGTCTCAAGGCCCACAGGTCCTAGAGATGGAGTACCGAGAGCAAGATTGACCTGAGCATGGCCCTGGAGGGCTCAACTTTCTTCTCATTCATCGGACTTGTCTTGTTAGCAGCAACAACATCCATCACCATCAACCTAGTATTGTATCGGAGAAGGCTCTTTCTTCATGAGGTAATTGGTCCAAGTATCATGGTATGTGTCATTTTTTATCATTATAACCTTTAGACAGATGCATCTTACTCCTTTTATTTCTGACAACTGCTTGGATCTTACATTGACCCACTTGACCATGGTTGGGGGGATTGATGGGGTGCCCTAGTAAGCCTGTATCCATAGGTTTTGGTTTTCCACTGGGGGGATTTATGAAGATCCATCGTCCACTCCCATCATATTATCACTTTTCATCTTATCTCCCACTCATCTGTCCCATTCCCCTAGTCTAGACATTAGGATGATCTGTCTATGGGGTTGCACCATTATCTCGTGGGAAGAAGGGGCTAAAGGCCCAAAAGGTAAAGTAGCTAGTAAAAGATAAAATCCAATAAGAATAAAACCAAGAGATGCTTCGGCCAGGGATCCCCAAGAAGGCAATAAAAGGCCTCTCAGCAAGAAACAAGAGGGACCCAAGAAAAATAAACAAGCAAGACCTAATTATGAGGATAGGGGGTCTCATCACGAGCCAACCTATTATGTTCATGGGTACTTAGCAGTATGACATTTCCATCATCTGGTTACCACACCAGGGCAGTGACCTTTGGTTGTATGGCCAAGGGAAAGGGGGTCTCATCATGAGCAAACCTTATTATTTTTGTGAAGGTACTTGTGGGTAACACTGTCAGCTCTGGTCACCATGCCAAGGCAATGTCTTTCGATTAGTCCTTGGATAAAAAGAATGAAAAGAATAAAATAAGATAAGAATAAAAGGCAAAAAGGGCTTGGAAAAAAAAATTGCATCCATGATAGGTACAACTCGCCTTCTACAAAGGCACCCATAGGTAAAACCATGCAGCCCTAGCTCTCACTTTGCCCTAATCCTAGACATCCCTTGACCACATCACCTTGATTTACATGGCTTGGATGATACCACTTGGATATTTTCCTTTTCTTATGGATGTTATCCCAATAGGGTGTTTTGTCCTTTTCTTCAGCTTTGTATTATAGGCCTTTGTAATATTTTTGAGCTATTGGATGATATATCAGGGTTTTTATGCATGTGTTTGATAACATTACTAATGAAACATGACTAACATTGCTATGATCCTTGTGACTAATGATCCCATGGAGGGAAAAATTTTTGATGTGCAGGACCATGCCTGATGGACAGGAACCAAGTGGACCAGTACACATGGAGAGATGATTAGTTCGGACCTCCATGGGGCTGAAGATCCCATCAGATGGTTGTTGGGACACCATCAAGGGCAGAGATAGGACAGTCATTGGTCAAGCCTTTGCACATGAGAAGAATAAGGATGTTCCACCCAGGATACTTTGGCTGAGCCCAGCCCAGGGGGGTTGACCCTTTTTCAGATGGAGCGTTTCCTTTTGATGACTAGGGTGTCACCCAGGAGGCCTTGACGTCACCTTGAGCGTGTGGCATTTGTATAGGATGGTTGGCACGTGTGGATGCTTGGAGGAGCCTGGAAAGGGATAACATTTGACTTCTAGATGTTGGACTAGCCCCAAAAGGGCCAACGTCTCCCTCAGAGGGGCTTGACATCTCATTTATTGCTCATTTAGGGTTCCAGTAAATAGTTTAATGTAAAACAGTATGATTTATGGTTTGTAGCCTTGTCGGATATTTCTAATGACCTAAATTTAATTAAAAGGTCATCATACAGTATATATTGAGGATGTTTTTCCCTCATTTGAACATAACACAACTCACTCACACTTGTGAGGTATGATTTTTGCGCCCTACTTGGGTAGTTTTGTCTTCTAAAGTGAGTCACACTTGTTGATGGAAGTATTTTTTGGCATACTTTGGCATTTCTCTTCAAGGAAGGTTTACAACTAGGGTTTGCACATGCTTTTCTTCATGATATGTAAGTGTTTTTCTTGAAAAACTTCTTAATTGAATGGTTGTAGGTTTACATTCTTGCATTTACTTATAAAATTGTTGATTTTAAAACCCTAGGTAACAAGCACACAAGTAGGTCCTTGTTTCATGTCCCCTTAGAGAGAAATTTTTCAACCATTGAAGAAGAGAGATAGAGCCTAGCCTTTGCTACACTCTTTTTTATTCTTCCCTTAAGCTAGCTTTGATTTTTTAAAGGTTGAAAAAGGGGTGACATCCTAGGCCTAGGTTATCTACACCTAGGGCCGCCATCTTCTAGGGTTTGAAATCCTTGTCATTGCAACAATTTCTCTCACCTCATCCTCTAGTTTGATTTATCATTTATGCTAGCTATTTTTCCAAGTTTACCTAAAGAAGGAGGAAAGAGCACGAGGCATTGCTTAAGAAACACCAGAGTGAGCCTCTTTCCCCAAGGGTTTTGATTCTAGGACCCTGCCATTGCAACACTCTATAACCCTTTCGTCTTGTCTTTAGTCTTTATCCTTTCAAAACCTTGTGCCCTCTTCTTGTTTGACTCCATCTACCCTTAGGCACTGATCTTAGACACACAACGTTGAAGTGAAAGTGCTCAAAAATACTCTCAAAACTTTAAATTTTGAAACCCTAACTAACTAGCTAACCCTAACTAGGCTGACGTCACACTAGAATAATCCATCTTGACGCAGCAAATTTTAATGATAAGCAATTAGATGATGATTTAAAGAATTTATTGAGTTAAGTATTGGTTAGATACATTGTTGGCTTTATCATCTTGATAGTTATTAATGAATTGATGATTTCCCATAGCTAATTGACAAAAATGTTGACCTCATTGATATCTATTGTTTTACAATGCTTATTTATTGATATCAGATAGTCATATGAAGTACTAAGCCACTGAATTATAGCCTGCATATATTATTTATTATTGTCTTGTTCCGGTCATGTGTTCTCTTTGGGAATACACTTCTTTATTGGTTGATTAGCCGAGCTTTCTGATCTTAGTGGTAACCTGTGAGGAGGAAACTTTGACCTTGACTTTATACCTTAGCCTCTTCAAAACCCCAGGTTAACAGGGATGTCTCCTCTGGGTTAACCTCCCTAAATAGAAAGAACCTCCCCATTGTGGTGACATTGGGTGGGGAAGGTTCCTGTTACGCCAGTTTGGCCTCTATCCTTTAGCCTTTAACCTAAACTACAAACTGTGCGATAACATTTTGGCACCATTGTTGGGGAACACTGAGTCAATCTTCCTCAACGACAAACCTTTTTGGTAAACCTTGCCTCATAGACCTTATCTTACAAGCTTACCTGGTGACTCCACTAGGGTGTTTTTCCCTGTTTCTTTGGTAGTTTCAAGAAAACTATCTGGCAACTCCACAAACTAAAAAGAGGTACAATAATCCTCCTTTGTCCTTTAGAAGGAAGCCTCCCTTGAATTCTCCCATTGTCAAATCACTTTTTGGGAAAAGACTTCCTCTAACAATCATGTCTAGCTCTCAGACCGACACTATAAACCCAGTTGTCAATCAAATACAATGGTCATCCAATCTTTTCAGGACACTAGACATGATAGCTATACCTGGTTACCCTGGGAAGATGCCACCCAAGTATGAAAAATGGTTGCCTAAATTTACTGGTACTGATGCAATTAGTGTCGAAGAACATATGAGAAGCTTCTTGGATTTCTTCCAGCTTCACCCCATTAGTGACGATGCTAAAGATTTGGTCATGAAGTTGTTTTCTGCTACCCTTTATGATGCCTCAAGGCGTTGGTACCTGAGTCTCCCTGATGGAAGCATCAAAACCATGGATATACTTGAAGAAGCCTTTCTCAAAAAATGGAGTATCAACGAAGACCCCAACATGCTTCTCACAAGACTGAATAGCCTTGCCAAATATGAAAATGAGTCTATCCGAGAATTCCACACCAGATTTGAAGCTTTGCTACAAATAATTCCCACAAGCCACCATCTGAAAGATGACTACCTTGTCCACATTTACACCCGATCTTCCAGTGGCCAATTAGGGTATCTTCTTAGAGACAAGAACCCCCAATCAATTCAGGAAGCCCAAGAGCTCACCACCAATATAGAAGGGAACCTCCTTTCATATAAGATTGAGCCCTTTGCTAACCCAAGGGGGAGAATAGACACCAAGCAAAAAATAGTACACAATGCTGAACCTACTTCAGACCTCTTCACCAACATCAACAAATTACAAGCCTCCATGGATGGAATCATAAAGAATCAAGAAGAAATGATGAATAGAATTGTCAGACTGGAAAAATCTCAGATCCAAGCACCTAGGCCTCCATTCAAAGGGTAGTTTCGGAAGGGTAACCAATTTTACAAGCCAAAGAATGAGCATGAAGTACCAAACACCTTGGCCCCTACAAACGTTGTTGACGAAAAACCTTGGTGCCTGGAGTGTAGTGGAGCACATTGGGAGCATGAATTCCCTTATAATGCTAGCCAACAACAAGTTAACAACATGGAATTCTTTCCACAGATTAATATCACAGATATATAACATCAACAAGTCGTGAAGGAAGTAGCTAGAGAAGCAAGAATGGCAGTAATAAACATCCTGGACCAGGAATCACAAGAAAAGTTAAAGAAACAAGAGGTTCAGGTATACAAAACGAAGAACCCGAAACAACCTACTGTTGATCAGCCAAAACCCCCGCCTCTCGATTTGATTCTTCCCAAGACATCTAAGACTGGTAAGGTTGACTTTAACTTTGACTTTGAAGGGGCGTTATCAAAGATGCATGTGAATGTTCCCCTAAGAGAAGAAATCAAGATCCCATCTATCAAGGAACGCTTTGATACTTTCTTTTCAGGATCAGGTGAACCTATGGACCCCCCTATTATGTTGCAAGCTAATCATTTCAGGGTCCAGTATGGTGAAAACCTGCCCTTTTTCATGACTTTAACAATGAATGACAAATATCTTAACAATTTCATGCTAGATATAAGAGTTGGTGCTAATATGATGTCTCTTAAAGTCATGCAGCAAATGGGCTTGAAGGTCACTAGGCCTTACAGGAATGTGTGTAGTTTCGAGTCTAAAGCAATACCCACACATGGGGTAGTTGAGAATGTTGAAGTACACTTGAAATAATACCCCGAGAAAACAGTCCACATTGACATTATAGTGGTTGATGTCCCAGATGTATGAGGAATGTTGTTATCTAGGAAGTTTGGTGCAATGATAGGCGGTTCCATAGAGATGGACCTCACCTTTTTACGATTACCTTTGAAAGATGGAACAATGGGACGTCTTCTCAATGTACCAATAACTGGGGACCATGTGCGAGATATTGTCCATCCCACCCAGAATGATAAAACGTAGAACGATATGATACAAATTCTTCAAAAATATTCTCCAGAGGACATGCCCTTTGCAACAGAGGAAGAATTTGATCAGATCGAATGGCCCAAGAAAGAAGAATACCAACAGCTCCTAGATGAATTAAAAAACAAAGAATTTGGGATGGTGAAGATATTAAAGAAGAATGAGGATGACGTACAAATCCACCCATCCCAGCAAGAAGTCTTTACAACAGAAGCCCACCCACCTCCCTCGGTTCAATACACTAGGGTTGTTCAAGGAACGACCAAATGGAAAGTTAGGAAATATAAGGAGGGATATATTGTATGGATGTGGGATACTCAGAAAGGAAAGCCAACTAATGTAAAAGAAAGCACACAGTTATGGCTCGGACCTTTCAAAGTGGGAATGGAATCCATTGATAACTCATACTACTTGTCCACTTTGGAAGGGAGACGGTGCCCATTTCCTATCAGCGGGCACCTCCTCAAACCCCACCAGGGTGGTGGGACCTTATTCCACAGGTAAGTATAGGTAGGTAGGCATTTTCTGTGTATTATACCATTTGCATTTCATGTTAGTTTGCTTCCTCACTTGCATTGATTGTTTTATTTCAGTCACACACACACACACACACACACACACACATACACACACACACACACACACACACACACACACATATATATATATTGCGGGGTGGCAATACCACCCCACCTTTGTTACTAATGCCCTTTTCAAGTGTGAGAAGGTCTGCAGGTTATGCGAGAGATGTTGAGGTTTTCATGCGCTCTACGGTGAGCACATGTCCCCGAGTTGGAGCCAGATGTTATCCCCAATTTCTAGGGATAACCAGGAGATCATGTCTCAAAGCCTACAAGTCCTAGACATGGAGTACCAAGAGCAGGATTGACCTGAGCATGGCCCTGGAGGGCCCATATTTCTTCTCTTTCATCAGACTTGTCTTGTCAATAGCGGCAGCATCCATCACCATTGGCCTAGTCTTGTATCAAAGAAGGCTCTTGCTTCATGAGGTAATTCTTCCAAGTATCATGGTATGTGCCATTTTTTATCATTATAACCTTTAAACAAATGCATCTTACTCCTTTTATTTTTGACCACTTCTTGGATCTTACAATGACCCACTTGACCATGGTTGGGGGGATTGACGGGGTGCCCTAGTAAGCCTGTATCCATAGGTTTTGGTTTTCCACTGGGGGGATTTATGAAGAGCCATCGTCCACTCCCATCATATTATCACTTTTAATCTTATCTCCCACTCATCTGCCCCATTCCCCTAGTCTAGACATTAGGATGATCTGTCTGTGGGGTTGCACCATTATCTCATGGGAAAAAGGGGCTAAAGGCCCAGAAGGTAAAAGCAGTTGGTAAAAGATAAAATCCAATAAGAATAAAACCTAGAGATGCTTCACCCAGGGAACCTCGAGAAGGAAATAAAAGGCCTCTCAGCAAGAAACAAGAGGGACCCAAGAAAAATAAACAAGAAAGACCTAATTACGAGGATAGGGGGTCTCATCATGAGCCAGCCTATTATGTTCATGGGTACTTAGCATTATGACATTGCCATCATCTGGTTACCACGCCAGGGCAATGACCTTTGGTTGCATGGCCAAGGGAAAGGGGGTCTCATCACGAGCTAGCCTTATCATTTCTGTGAAGGTACTTTTGGGTAACACTGTCAGCTCCGGTCACCACGCCAAGGCAGTGTCCTCCGATTAGTCCTTGAATAAAAAGAATGAAAAGAAAAAA
>ML796661.1:121314-157992 GCA_009831015.1 Picea engelmannii
CCATGATAGGTACAACTCGCCTTCTACAAAGGCACCCACAGGTAAATCCATGCAGCCCTAGCTCTCACTCTGCCCTAATCCTAGACATCCCTTGACCACATCACCTTGATTTACATGGCTTGGATGATACCCCTTGGAGATTTTCCTTTTCTTATGGATGCTAGCCCAATAGGGTGTTTTGTCCTTTTCTTCAACTTTGTATTGTAGGCCTTTGTAATATTTTTGAGCTATTGGATGATATATCAGGGTGTTTATACATGTGTTTGATAACATTAATTATGAAACATGATTAACATTTATATGATCCATGTGACTAATGAGCCCATGGAGGGCAAAGTTTTTGATGTGCAGGACCATGCCCGACGGACAGATACCAAGTGGACCGGTACACATGGGGAGATGATTAGTTCGGACCTCCATGAGGCTGAAGAGCCCATCAGATGGTTGTTGGGACCCCATCAGGGGTAGAGACAGGATAGTGATTGGTCGAGCCTTTACACATGAGAAGAAGAGGGATGTTCCACCCAAGATACTTTGGTTGAGCCCAGCCCAGGGGGGTTGACCCTTTTTCAGATGGAGCCTTTCCTTTTGATGGCCAGGACGTCACCTAGGAGGCCTTGATGTCACCTTGAGCATGTGGCATTTTGATAGGATGGATGGCACGTGTGGCTGCTTGGAGGATCTCGGAAAGGGCTAACGTTTGAATTCTAGATGCTGGACTAGCCCCAAAAGGGCCAACGTCTCCCTCAAAGGGGCTTGACGTCTCATTTATTGATCATTTAGGGTTCTAGTAAACAATTTAATGTAAAACAATATGATTTTTGGTTTGTAGCCTTGTCAACTATTTCTAATGACCTAAATTTAATTAAAAGGTCATGATACAGTATATATTGAGGATGTTTTTCCCTCATTTGAACATAACACAACTCACTCACACTTGTGAGGTCTGATTTTTGTGCCCTACTTGAGTAGTTTTTTCTTCTAAAGTGAGGCGCACTTGTTGATGGAAGGATTTTTTGGCATACTTTGGTATTTCTCTTCAAGGAAGGTTTACAACTAGGGTTTGCACATGCTTTTCTTCATGATATGTAAGTGTTTTTCTTGCAAAACTTCTTAATTGAATGGTTGTAGGTTTACATTCTTGAATTTACTTATAAAATTGTTGATTTTAAAACCCTAGGTAACAAGCACACAAGTAGGTCCTTGTTTCATGTCCCCTTAGAGAGAAATTTTTTAGCCATTTAAGAAGAGAGATAGAGCCTAGCCTTTGCTACACTCTTCTTGCTTCTTCTGTTAAGATAACTTTGATTTTTTAAAGGTTGAAAAAGGGGTGACATCCTAGGCCTAGGTTATCTACACCTAGGGTCACCATCTTCTAGGGTTTGAAAGCCTTTCCATTGCAACACTTTCTCTCACATCATCCTCTAGTTTGATTTATCATTTATGCTAGCCGTTTTGCCAAGTTGACATAAAGAAGGAGGAAAGAGCACGAGGCCTTGCTTAAGCAACATCGGAGTGAGCCTCTTTCCCGTAGGGTTTTGATTCTAGGGCCCTGCCATTGCAACACTCTAGAACCCTTCCTTCTTGTCTTTAGTCTTTATCCTTTCAAAACCTTGTTCCCTCTTCTTGTTTGACTCCATCTACCCTTAGGCACTGATCTTAAACACACAACGTTGAAGTGAAAGTGCTCAACAATACTCTCAAAACAACTAACTAGCTAACCCTAACTAGGCTGACGTCACACTAGAATAATCCATCTTGACGCAGCAAATTTTAATGATAAGAAATTAGATGATGATTTAAAGCATTTATTGAGTTAAGTATTGGTTAGATACAATGTTGGATTTATCATCTCGATAGTTATTAATGAATTGATGTTTTTCCATAGCTAATTGACAAAAACGTTGACCTCATTGATATCTATTGTTTTACATTGCTTATTTATTGATATCAGATAGTCATATGAAGTACTAACCCACTGAATTATAGCCTGCATATATTCTTTATTATTTTCTTGTTACGGGCAGGTGTTCTGTTTGGGCATACACTTCTTTATTGGCTGATTAGCCGGGCTTTCTGATCTTGGTGGTAACCTGTGAGGAGGAAACTTTGACCTTTACTTTATACTTTAACCTCTTCAAAACCCCAGGTTACCGAGGACATCTCCCCTAGGTTAACCTCCCTAAACAGAAAGAACCTCCCCATTGTGGTGACATTGGGTGGGGAAGGTTCCTGTTACGCCAGTTTGGCCTCTATCCTTTAGCCTTTAACCTAAACTACAAACTGTGCGATAACATTTTGGCATCATTTTCGGCGAACACTGAGTCAATCTTCCTCAATTACAAACCTTTTTGGTAAGCCTTGCCTCATAGACCTTATCTTACAACCTTACCTAGCAACTCCACTAGGGTGTTTTTCCCTGTTTCTTTGGTAGTTTCAAGAAAACTATATGGAAACTCCACAAACTAAAAAGAGGTACAATAATCCACCTTTTTCCTTTAGAAGGAAGCCTCCCTTGAATTCTCCCATTGTCAAATCACTTTTTGGGAAAATAATTCCTCTAACAATCATGTCTAGCTCTCAAACTGGCACTATAAACCCAGCTGTCAATCAAAGACAATGGTCATCCAATCTTTTCGGGCCACTAGACATGACAGCTATACCTGGTTACCCTAGGCAGATTCCACCCATGTATGAAAAGTGGTTGCCTAAATTTACCGGTACTGATGCAATTAGTGTCGAAGAACATATGAGCAGCTTCTGGGATTTCTTCCAGCTTCACCCCATTAGTGACGATGCTGAATATTTGGTCATGAAGTTGTTTTCTGCTACCCTTTATGATGCCTCAAGGTGCTGGTACCTGAGTCTTTCTGACGGAAGCATCAAAACCATGGATAGACTTGAAGAAGCCTTTCTCAAAAGATGGATTATCAAAGAAGACCCCAACATGCTTCTCACAAGACTGAATAGCCTTGCCAAATATGAAAATGAGTCTATCCAGGAATTCCACACTAGATTTGAAGCTTTGCTACAAAGAATTCCCACAAGACACCATCCGAAACATGACTATCTTGTCCACATTTACACCCGATATTTCAGTGGCCAATTAGGGTATCTTCTTAGAGACAATAACCCCCAATCAATTTAGGAAGCCCAAGAGCTTGCCACCAAGATAGAAGGGAACCTCCTTTCATATAAGATTGAGCCCTTTGCTAACCCAAGGGGGAGAATAGACACCAAGAAGAAAATAGTACACAATGTTGAACCTACTTCAGACCTTTGCACCAACATCAACAAATTACAAGCCTCCATGGATGGCATCATAAAGAATCAAGAAGAAATGATGAACATAATTGTCAAACTGGAAAAATCTCAGATCCAAGCACCTAGGCCTCCATTCAAAGGGCAGTTCTAGAAGGGTAACCAATTTTACAAGCCAAAGAATGAGCATGAAGTACCAAACACCTTGGCCCCTACAAATGTTGTTGATGAAAACCCTTGGTTCCTGGAGTGTAGTGAAGCACATTGGGAGCATGAATGTCCTTATAACGCTAGCCAACAGCAAGTCAACAACATGGACTGATTTCCATAGATTAATATCACAGATATAGAACATCAACAAGCCATGAAGGAAGCAGCCAGAGCAGCAAGAATGGCGGTAATAAAAAACCTGGACCAGGAATCAGGAGAAAAGTTAAAGAAACAGGAATAAATTATAACACACAGCGGAATAAATTCATACACAGATAATAATATCACAATAGAGAGCACTTATCTTTATAAAAAGGCGACACCAACTGGCTGCATACCAAGGACATTCCACCCAACCATAGATACCACTGCTCCAAATCTCAACAACAATGTCACCCCCGAGCTAGGGCTATGAATCCACAAGGAAAGTTCCATAGTGTACTTGGGTTCCCAAACCAGTCATCTCTCAAGCTCTCACAGGTTTCCCAACACCCACAACAATCCAAGTACCCAACACTCTTCCACCCAGCCTATACCACCCAAGAGAATGGATCTCCACCCTTCTCTGCCATGTAGTCCCTCAGGAATTTATTCTCCTTTTTCCAGGGCCTCCAACACATCTGGTCTAGAATCTCAATGATGGAACTCTCAAGACTCGCATTTGTGAGCAAAAAAAGGCACAGGACAATGCATCTCAAACATGCAGGCCTCCAGTCATGGCTGGATCACACCAGCGACCACTACAACCCACCATACCATGGCTAATTCCTATGTAGTTCGGTTCCCCTTTCCCAAGCCAAGACGCAGATGAGGATGGATCAATGAATGGGTAAGTGGGTGCATGAAAGTGTGTGAGGGAAATGAATGGACGTATAGGAAATTAGTGAACAAGTCATTAGTCGAACCCCCCATCAGACCAGAGGCGGATTTAAGTAACTTCGTGGGGAATCAAGAACCTCCTAGCCTTCCCCAATAATTTCACGTAACTAATCCCCTCCCTTAGGCAAAAAGGGTAATTAACATAGGAATAAACATTTATCCCCTCAAGCCCCCTCTCTTGTGGAATCATAGCCCCCTATAACTCTAGTCATTGTCCATCTAGTAGGAAACAATGTGTTTATTATTAATAATGATCAAAACATTACATTTATTGGGCATAGTGGCCCTTTAATAATTGTCTGGGCACCCTGGCCTCTCGGCATTGTAACAATACATTATTTAAAATGGGGGTTGGAAACCCAGGGTGTTACACCAAGTCATTGGGAATATTTAAGCACTTAGTGGCTAGGGTTTTGGTATATTTGGATATGTCAAAAGGACTCTTCCATTCAATTGATCTTGTTCTTGGGAAAAATAGATATTCTCAACCTTTGGATTATGTTCATGTACCCTTTCAATTCATTATGTGCCACGAATACAGTCATATCCTGGTAGACTATTCCAAATCCTTCACATGCGAAGTATACAGGAATGTGTTGAAAGAGACCTCTTCTATCTTGGAGGTGTCCTATCCTTTCTCCAATCATGAACCTCACCTCTCAATGCCTAACAGGGAACAATTGGAATCTATTACTGGTGATGGAAACAAGGTTCAAAAAATTGTGATTGAGGATTTCTCAATATATTTAATTGAAGGTGCTCATTTAGGTTTCGAGGCAGCTGGCTCGGATCCTCACTTTGTCATCTGAGGATCCTTTTCTCCATCTTTGGAGCAACAACTTCCTAGTGACTCTAGCATTGGGTCAAGCGGCCATGAACTCTTTGGTATGTCCTGCTGTCCTTGGATTTTCAATTTGGCTCTGTACTCTGATGCTATTTTTGATGGGGAGTCATACCATGCTAATATTTAGATGAGGAAAAGGGGGAATCTCAAGTATAATAACTCCCTTACTCTTCCAAACTTTGATGTCCCCAAAGCCTACAAGAGCTTGGATGACATTTTTGAGCCTTACATCCCTTTATTCCCCTCAATCAAAACTGAAGGTTCCTGGGTCTCCTTTGTGAGATATTTAAGAGGGGGCCTCTATAACCTGCGTCCAATAGGAGGGCCCACAATCTTGGATACAATCCCCTTAGGTGGATTGGGTTTGGAGGGTTCTAAAGGATCCAAGAGGTCTCTCAGTGGGAAAAAAAATTGCCTTGAGATTGGACCAAGAATGCATAGGAAAAGATATCAACCAAGGGAGAAAAAACTCGATCATTATGGCCCTTAGAGTAGGCCAAGCCCCCTCCATAATTCAAAAATGAAGGTCCTCTCTCTAAATGTGTGGGGGTTTGGGGGCCTTGCCAAAAACCTGGCCCTAAAGAAATTAATTGAGTCAAAACAGCTAGATATTGTCATTCTTCAAGAAACAATGGAGAAGGGATTTCCTATAATGTCGATACTATCAAATCTATTGGTAATTTGGGATTTCTTTTCAATTGATTATGAAGGTTTATCAGGTGGGATTATTATGAGTTGGAACATTTTAGTGTCCCTGTAACATCCCTGACCCTCCATAGATCGGGTAATTCTACCACACAGAATTTACAACTTATATAAATATAAATATAACATGCATTTTAATTGAATTAAAACACTTAACACAAAATTATTTCTATCGTACAGATGCAATTGAGATTAACAATAATTCCACATGCCATGGAACACATGATACATTTCAAGTAACCCAAACATGCATAAAATACATAAATTATACATAGAAATGATACCTATCTTTTAGCTGGAGTAAATACAACAAATGCATGTGGACCTTCCATGAAACTCCCATCCATATACCACACTGCTCATCACGCTCAGCAATAGGTCACCCCTGATCTAGGAATAAGATCCACCGGGCAAGAGAACTCTAGGCTTGTCAATGACAACAAGGCAGTTGCACAAACAACAGGAAGGATCTTTTATCCCAGGAGCCACTTATGCCCACAACTCACAGACCCTCATTCTCCACACGTCTGCTCCACCCCAGGAGAGTAAATCATCACTACTACAATTCCATCGGCCAATACACCTCGATCTCTTACCTTGGGCTTCAACAACAGGCTATACCATAAGTCTCAAAGTATTGTAGCTGCTACGAGACTCCCTTCCAGGAGAACTCACTTCCTAGGAAACTCTCTCTCTTGGGAGAGTTGCTCACAGGCCTGACAACCTGCTTCTTCAATTCAAATCCTAAGAAATACTGCAACAACATTCATCTAGCATATGGGTGACGGCAGCAATAGGAACAGTTATGGACACCGAAAAAGGAAATAGCCTAACGCTAAGACACAACATGGCTCAGGCGAACATAAGGCAGTGAGCCACACTCAGTCCAGGAACTGTGTGGCCAAAATAAACCACAGTTACGACACCACATGGCTCAGACAAATACGAGATACTCAAATTTCCCCGGAGACATGGATCAGTCTGTCGGTTTTCCCACGAGTTTCAGGGTACGTGACCAGGAAACAAAGCAAAGGTCCATCATCCCGATTTTGGGTTCAAACTGAAGATAGACTGGGTTCCCGAATCACACAGGTCGTCTTCCCTTTCTGGTTTTCAGAGATGCATCATTATCCAGAGGGCGGACGCAGAGGCCCCAACGGGTTAGACAACGGATGGGAAATGGCAAGTGAACCCCCTTCCCATGAGCGCTTTTCTCAACTATGCGTAGGTAACCAGAGGTTGACTTTCAAGGCCAACGGGTTTAAGAAAAGGACAGAATAATGGGAGCGAATCACTTCCATGGTTTGAATCTTGGGTTTTAACTACATGAGGCCAAGTTGACACATGTCTCCCTGGAGATGCATGCACTCCACTTAGCATATGTTCCTTTTTCGAGGAACTTAGGACAACATTCAACATGCCATGTCCACCTTAGTCTTCAAGAATTAATATTAAAATATTATTCCTCTAGAGGTAAGCCCCCTAGATTACCCCCTAGGCCCACATACTTAGCCCCCTCCCTTGCCCAACCTTGTGGAAGCTTAGTCCCCCATCTCTCTTTCTTCGTGGTCGGTGTACACACAATGATGTTTATATTTTATTAATGATCTACATAATTACATATACAAAATCAGACTCCTGGCCTTTAACACTTAGGCTCTCCAGACAAATAAACACATAAACCCACCATCTTATCAACAATCGGCTCACCAGCCTACAAAATTTGTTTACAATTCATAAATACAACTAGGGATCGTCCTTGGGGTATTACAATCCCCTCCCCTTATTTTTTCATTATCGTCAGTGCAACTTACTTACACATATATAATTCAAATAATTCTTCAAAATCTCCAAGCTTCATCTATTGGAAGCCCATTATCCAGCTTTAATTTCAAGCACAAATTCTGGTATCCATACTACAGTGGAAACTCAATTTCTCTATTCCATAGAGTTTCTTCAAGAAAGCATTCAGCTTATTGTTCCTTGTTACATGCTTCAATTAAACCTCATTGAGAGCATCGAATGGTTGTAGATCCACGATTTTCCATCCATTGATAAACCCTCAGCAGTGCTATGACTTCACAGACGTAAACACTCTGCTTGTACACATATTCATTCAGAAGCAACATTAGAACATACATGCAATATATATGGAGGTAATTATAATAACATTTTAACCTGTATATGAATTACCAGATACATAGCATACAATGAATAAAGAATTGATACTTATATTTTGATTGAGAAGACTTCCATATCAACATGGTCTAGGCCAAGGTACCAAACCCTAGCAACATTCCAGCCAATGGTATCTCTTCCCCACATGCCTGTCCCACCCCAAGAGTGTGCACCTTCACTGTCACACAGTCTGTTAGCAACATTTCTTGTAAGGGGGAGAAAAATGTGAAGAAGTGGGTGAAAACCCACTTATCCTAAGTTCAGGGTGCAAATGCACCTGTGGTTAAGCAACAACCAGATCTGGGCGGCAGGGATCCGCGCGCCCAGATCTATGATCAGGATCAGATTCTGAAGCCCCCCTCGCCTTTCTACTTTTAAGCGGAGGGGGGGGGGGTCCGGAATCGGGTTCGCACCTCTCTGATGGTTGTGATCAGAGCGCCCAAATCGACGACGTACAGGCAATTCTGGACCCCCCTTTCCTTTCTACCTTTAATAGGGGGGGAGGGGTCCAGAATCGGGTGCACACAATCGGGTGCACACCTTCCCAACGGTCAATATCAGAGCGCCTCGATCAATGATGCTCCGGCGTTCCCGCCCCCCCTCAGTTGTTCCGCCTTCAATCAACGTGGCCCCCTTCCTGTCGTGTCACCATTTAAGTCACCCTTCCTGTTGCCACATGTTTTCCACCTGTACCCTCACACTCCACGCTCCTTTCTCCTCTGTCCTATTCGGGTCGTGTGGCATTCCTCAGCTGATGTCACACCTCTCATTTCTTCTCCATCACCTCCACAGTGTTCAAGCCTTCACCTTCCGTCACACCCTCGTCCACATCTTCTACAGGGGTCCCCGCGCAACAGTCCAAGGAAGCATCATCCAAGGAAAAACTACTCAGTTGATCCAGGTGGCACCACTAGGAGACCTCCACATCCCGGAAGGAAGAGTTGACCAAGGCCATCCCCGATCCCAAAAATCAGTTATTGCAACGGTTGTTGGTGGTTGAACATCAGCTCCTCCATAAAAGGAAGGTCTGGGAAAGGACTAATTCATGTCGACTCACTTGTAGAAGGACAATCCGAAATCTGATGGCATCTGTCATAAGCACACGACCATCCTGATTCTGCATGGGCAGGCTGCTAGAAGCCATGAAGACGCAATGTTTTTAATGTAGCATCTTGTTTTTGTTGTTGTTGTTGTTTTTGAGTATATGTAGGCGTTTTCGCCATTTTGGTAGGCATTGATGGTAGAGCGAAGCTCCTGAATGTAAAGTTTTAATAGACACTCTAGTTCTCTGGTTATGCATCTGTTTGTAAGATTTCTTGTTTTATGATAGACAGTTTTCTTACCCCATCTAGCTTTCATCTCATACTAAGGGAGTTCATGATTGACAGATTCACATGAATTATTGCAATTGTGTTACGATAAAGGATTTATTGTTGCATTGTTGTATTCTCCAGTTTTCTGCGTTTGAATGTAAGAAGATCTTGCATTTATATTTTTTCTCCTACAGTCTGTTAGAAACCTGATGTTTACGACAAACCTTTGCATTTCTCTTATACAAGTCTTCCCCCTATTCACCCTTACTACAACTCACTGTCTGAAGTTTATCTAAGACCTCACTTTCCCATGCATGCCTGGCCTAATTTCGGAGTTAGAACAATATGGTTTTGAGTTAACTTCCATTCGATCACCCCTTTTTATAACAAATTGTGACATAAACTGATGGGTATTGGGCTCTGCTCCTGATGCAATCCAGGAGTGACTTATGACGCCAACATTTCTGGCGTCGTTGCCAGGGACGAAGTTGAAGATTTTCCCCAGGATTGAACGACATTGAGCCTCTGATTCTGAAGGTGCATCAAGTATCAGATCCCTTCAATATTCCTACTGTGCACCTGGCAACTCCACCATTTCCATAGCCATGTTTCAGTTGTGGCTACTGTAGCACACTTGAAAGCCGACCCAGAGGATCTTTCTCGAGAAAGTTTTAGCAACCTCTTTCTCAGCCTAAGAAGTTTCCTGGGGTAACGACAATATTGAGATCTGGTCTTTGATGATGAACAGGAACCAGACACACTTGAAGTTGTGCATCTTTCACCTGGCAAATAAATGATTCGAGGATCGACTAGTGACTCCACTGGTTCGATATGGAGAAAATTCTAGCTCAAAGGTTTGCTTTCTATGATTTTTCCCAGATAGTTGGTTTTCCTAATGCACTTCCTGATAGAGACCAATGGGAAGATTTCCTCCCTGAGTTTCATGCAAAAGATTCGGAGATACCAGCTGAGCATTTACTGGACTTCCATGAAGTTATTCATCGACTCAATATCATGCATGAGGATGTCTGGATTAAGCTTTTTAGGTATTCATTAAAGGGAGCTGCTCTTGATTGGTGTCGATATCTTCCCTCTGCAAGTATCTGTTCTTTGGCAGGTTTTCATATAGCTTTCAATTCATTTTGTAAAGAGTACTTTCCAGCTAATTGTTTGTATGAAAATTGTTGTGAGGAATTTTCTTTGCTTCGTGAAGTCTCTACTGGCCCTGCAGACCATGTCTGTGATGAATCCCTTACTGTGAAGGAAAGCATCTGCTGTGAAAATATAGAGGCATTGAATGATATTAATTGTGTCATCCCTAGAACGGAAGCATCTGACATCATATCAAATGCATCTGTTCTTTTAGATGTTCATGAATATCAATGTGTCTCTTGTGGAGATTATGAGTTTATAGAGAAGATGTGTTCCATGGTAGATGGCTCACCTAAATATCGGGTTGAAGTAGATATTCCTAGCAACCCTGCTTCTGAGGATGGAGACCTTCCCTTTTTTAAAGAAGAGATTATTGCAGAAGAGGTTTCCTCTCTTTTTCTCCAGGGGGTTTCTCACGATATATGTTTACCTGGGATTAAAGAAAAAAAGATTACATATGAGAAGCCAGAAGTAGCAGGTCCCACTGTCCCTAAAATGGATATTTTTTACGGGATCACTGTTCTGGAGGAGGATCATATTAATGAAGGACAGCCTCTTTTTTATGTATATTATAGTGATGATGAGCAGCAAGCTTATCCTACATTTGATCACTATAAATATACTGAAGATCCAATCAGCAAGCAGAACCACCCCATGGTCCCTACTTATGATGAATATGAATCAGACCTAGGGGAGAGCGGAGAAGAAGAGGAGAAAGAACCAGTGGAACAGGTGACTTCCTGCCTGGAGCCCGCCCATTCGCCTATGTAGACTTATGAAGTTCATCCCTGTTGGAGTAGCTGTGGAGCAGAGTAGGCTTGCTGCTACCCTTTTCACAGGGTTTGCCATCATTCTATGACCCTGTCAGCGAGTACATGGAGTGGCATGTCCTTTATGCCTTGGAGCCGCCCTATTTCATATCAACTTCAGCCTGTGAGGTGAAGTTGAAGAGTGTAGCCATTCTGCTGTCACAGTTACACCATCTGTTGATGATCATTGACAGAAGGAAGGAGTTTCTATCCAGGAAGCTATTTGAATGGCTATGGTGGAAGTCTGCTTTCACCTAGCCCCATGTAAAGTTTTTTATTAGTTTAGGATTGTACATAAATAAGCTCTTGTGGGCACGTACATTTAGTTTGTTTTGTTTTTACTTTTCGGCCTGTATTTTCAGCCGGGAATGTTTTCGAGCTTGATTCCATAGCCCAACATCAAGGCACTGAAACTGCAAAATAGGTCCTTAGAGCATCACAGGGATGACTCTATCCCCCATGGAGCCTAATGTTAGCGACATTTCTTGTAAGGGGGAGAAAAATGTGAAGAAGTGGGTGAAAACCCATTTATCCTAAGTTTGGGGCGCAAATGTGCCTGTGGTTAAGCAGCAAGAAGATCACAGTGGCAGGGATCTGCGCGCCTAGATCTACGATCAGGATCAAATTCTGGAGCCCCCCCGCCTTTCTAATTTTAAGCGGAGGGGGGGGTTCTGGAATCGGGTGCGCACCACTCCGACGGCTGCGATCAGAGCGCCCAGATCGACGACGTACAGGAAATTCCGGAACCCCCTTTCCTTTCTNGGGTCCGGAATCGAGCACACACCTTCCCAATGGTCGAGATCAGAGCGCCCAGATCAATGACGCTCAGGCGTTCCCGGCCCCCCTCAGTCGTTTCACCTTCAATCAACATGGGCCCCTTCCTATTGTGTCACTGTCTGAGTCGCCCTTCCCGTTGCCACATGTTTTCCACCTATACCCCCGCACTCCATGCTCCTTTCTCCTCTGTCCTATTCGGTCCACGTGGCATTCCTCAGCTGATGTCACACCTCCCATTTCTTCTCCATCACCTCCACAGTGATCAATCCTTCACCCCCCATCACACCCTCATCCACATCTGCTACAGGGGTCCCTGCGCAGCATTCCAACGAAGCATCATCCAAGGAAAAACCGCTCAGCTGATCTAGGTGGCACCACTAGGAGACCTCCACGTCCCAGAAGGAAGAGTTGACCAACATCATCCCCGATCCCAAAAAGCAGTGATTGCGGCAGGTGCAGCAAAGGACTAATTCATGTCGACTCACCTACAGAAGGACAGTCTGAAATCTTATGGCGTCTGTCATAGGCACACGATCGTCCTGAGTCTGCATGGGTAGGCTGCTAGAAGCCATGCAGACGCAATGTTTTTAATGCGGTGTCTCGTTTTTGCTGTTGTTGTTTTTTTTGAGTATATGTAGGCGTTTTTGCCATTTTGGTAGGCATCGATGGTAGAGCAAAGCTCCCGACTGTAAAGTTTTAATAGACACTCTAGTTCTCTGGTTATGCATCTGTTTGTAAGATTTCTTGTTTTATGACAGACAGTTTTCTTACCCCATCTAGTTTTCATCTCATACTAAGGGAGTTCATAATTGACGGATTCACATGAATTATTGCAATTTTGTTACGATAAAGGATTATTGTTGCATTGTTGTATTCTCCGGTTTTCTGCGTTTGAATGTAAGAATATCTTGCGTTTAGATGTTTTCTCCTACAATCTGTTAGAAACCTGATGTTTACGAAAAACCTTTGCATTTCTCTTATACAAGTCTTCCCCCTATTCACCCTTACTACAACTCACTGTCTGAAGTTTATCTAAGACCTCACTTGCCCATGCATGCCTAGCCTAGTTTCGGAGTTATAACAATATGGTTTTGAGTTAAATTCCATTCAATCACCCCTTTTTATAAAAAATCGTGACATAAACTGATGGGCATTGGGCTCTGCTCCTGCTGCAATCCAGGAGTGACTTATGACACCAACACAGTCCATCAGTTGTTACACCTCCCTTTCCTTAAGCTTTAGCAACAGGCCAGACCAGAAGTCTTAGAGCACTGTGGCTCAAGGAGTTCCAACTACCTTCATAGGTCTCCAATTGGCATCTTCCCCGAGCCACTCTTTGTAGTCAACATTCTAAATTTTAACAACATCGTCTCATCTGCATCACCCACATCTAGTTATCATGAGAGAACATAAAAGAATTCATTTAGGAACTCAAACTTAGTTCAAAATGGAATTCAACTTTTTCCCCAAAACATGAAATTTTGTTTCATAATTCATCTTGGTTGTTGCCATATTCTGAATCCAACCATCCTTGTGGTTTTCCACAGGCACCAAATTGCATACCATTTTTCCTATAATGCTTCATCTTGCATACTGCCAACAATTGTCAGTATTTATTGTACATCATAATTCAATTACAATATGTATAGAACCATATGCAGTGAACTTAGAATTGCTTGCATCTAGCAATTCAATCATAATTACCAAACAATTCAATAAAATAGAATGACTCGTCATTCTATGCATATGCATGTTCATAATTAATAACAGTAAGTTCATTATTTCTTTTTCTGAACAAGAAATTTTTTGTAGACAGAATTCATGTGACTACTTGACTTGCATATTTCATGTTGCAATGTGTAACAACTCCTGAAATGTCCTCAACTTCATGAGTTAAAAACATTTCAGTTGTTAGTAATAATTATTTACATGTAATAATATATATACATGTACTTACAAAACACATTGAAAATTTGGATTTAGTATACAATTATGTCACTTATTATGCATGAGTGCAATTCTCAATGCATAATTAATCAGTACACCTTGCATTGAATTACATAATTCTCTTTATCTCATCCATGTATCTCACCATCCATGAGTTGGAATTCTGGCCAATGTGTTGACACATTTTCCACACACTTCCTATTGTCTTCCCAGTTAATTGGATGCCTTCCTTTTCGACCCGAACACTACACCAAGAATATAATTTTGTGGTGTTCATTAGTGTTAGCAAAATGGTTGCAGTCCAAGTTTTATTTAAAGGTAGGAATATTTTAGTACTTGTGTGGCTCATAACCTTTCTATACCCATACCTTTCCATATCCAACCATGTCCTAGTCTCATACATGACCAGCTTACTGGAATCCATTATTATATAAGGAGTATGTCTCCTGAATTAACCTAGTTATGATCCCATAACCAATCATAACATAATATGCAACTGACATTTTATCTAAGTGCATTCTAGCATCAACAACACTTACACACTCTAGGCCTTCTGCCATTACATATCAATTTAAATACTGAAAATTAATTGAGGGAATACTTACCTCGATCCCCTTCAACTTGTATGCATCAATAGAAACTAAATGCATATCTGCCTGGTTATTACCAACTGTTGGCCCTTGGTTATGGAAGAAAGCGAAGATTAAGGGAGAAAAGACAAAATGTGAGCTGCACGGAAGACATAATGACTGATACTGGGTCGAAGTGAACAAAAGAGAAGGAAAGATGGAGCGAAGTAAGAGAAAGCAAGTCGTTGGACTAGGAGATCGAGGATGAAAGATCAGAAAGGAAGGGGGATCATGGACAACTCAGCAAGCGAAATAAGATGTCAACAAATGCTTTGGAGCACCGCGCATGAAGGAAGGAAAGAGAGGTTGGTGAAGCCCTGAAAATGAGGGTCAAGTTGACCTAGGGTTTTAGACACCTAGGGTTTTCATATCTAGGGTTTTGACACCTAGGTTTCGGCCTAAGGGTGTCCAAGAGCTATTGTAATGTATAAATATAGATCGAGAGGAGTAAGAAAGGGGTCGTTATTGGTGGAGAGTTCATAGTTACTATTGAGTGATCGTTGTTGTGTGAGAGAGAAGTTTTGAGTGAGAGATTCTTCTGGTATTGTAAGATCTTCATTTGGGTGCAAATATCAACCCTGCAGCTGGGTGCACAGGGAGGGGAGGGAAAGAGAGAGAAGAAGAGAAGATTTGCTAGCTAAGAGTGTAGATAAGAACTGTATGATTCCATCTTAATATATCATAAAGCATAGTTCTATGGACGTAGCCCTAGGGAGAGGGTGAACCACGTATATCTTGTGTCATGTGTGATTGATGTTGTGTTCCTTGTCATTTGATATGATGCTATTGTGATATTGTGTTAGATCTAAAATATAACTTGCATAGTAGGTTTAAGGAAGATAAAGAATAACTAGGTGGATGTGTGTTGTTGCTGTGAATCCACTTTCCATTCCTTCTGGTTGTAGACACCTGTGTCTTGCAATCCCCTATAGCTACTTCGGGTGAGACTGCATCTACTTCACAGGTCTTTCTAAAAGGGCCAGTAGTTAGGGATTGTTGGTGCGGTGTTAGAGTTGAACCCTGGGTCTGCTCCTGTGCCAACAAATGGTTCCGTTGTCGGGACAATATTTTTCTTGAGGGAATGTCAAGGTGGTTTCCATTGAAGACAGAGATTCAGAAGTGGATAGAAGATCAAGAAAAGGACTTCATTGAAGCCCAGAACAAGAACCCTAATCTTAGTACAGAGGATTGGTTGGGAAGATATATCTTTACTCATATACACGAAATTTTCTTTGGAGGAATCCATCGGGAGCTATATGAGTCGCTAGCTAGGTTAGTAGATACCCAATTCAAAGTCAGACTCAGACCACTTGTGGTTTCGATGTTGGCGTTGATCAAGAAGGTCAAGAGATTTGATAACGTCGTGTCAAGAGCAGTAGATCACTAGTTTGATAGTACCATCAAAGGGTATATCACTGAGTTTGTTGTTGATAGAGTGGAATCGTATAGCCAAGAAGAGAGATATTTCTTTAAGGGACCTAGAGGAAATTTTTTACATTTTCTAAAGTTGAAGATCAAGATGCTATTACATGAGAAGAACATCCTGAAGAACAGTAATCAGTCAGTTTGAAAGATTTAATGTTCAAAAGTTCAGACAGCGACAGCGACACAGAGGCTGGACATACACGCAGTGGGAAAGTATTCAGAGAAGTTCACCTCACGAACCTGTTTAAGAAGAACTACAGAGACGAAGGGTTCTACAGTGGAGAAGAGGCAGATCTGACAGACGAAGAGTATTCAAAATCCACTAGGATAGAGGAACCTCGTCGGGAAGAGACAAAAACTTCAAGAACTGAGCCGACTGTTGAAGTAAGTACTATTAATCCTCATGTTGCTTCAGTAACATTAAGTAACCATATTAACCTAAGTCATCAGAATGCTCAGAGCACTGTCGTTAGCAACACACCACATACTCAGTCAGGAAACCTAGGAAGATCTATGGAAAATGAGATGACATTACCCACCTTTAGAGGAGATTGATCTGAAGATCATGATCAGCACTGGTTTCTATGTGAAGTTGTGTGGAGTATTAAGAATATTATTGACGAAGATGTCAAACGAGCTCAGTTCAATACTACCCTAAGAGATCGCACACTGAGATGGTACATGAAGATCATCCAAGGAGCTTCACCTAAACTGTTGAATGCCATTAAGACTTCGCTAATTTCCAAATTCAAGAAACCTAAGTTAGAGTCATAGTGCATTACAGAACTAAAATAAATCAAGCAGAGAACGGTTGAACCTGTGTGAGAGTTTGATCAGAGATTTAAGACCTTAACAAGCCATTTGATTTTTCAGATCCTAGATGAGTAGAACAAGGAATGGTTCATTGTTTCCCTTTTACCACACATCAAATTTACTCTAATGAAATAGAAGATTGCTTCACAGGCTGAAGTGTTGGATATCGCCATGAAGTTATAATCAACCCCTATGGGAGAATCCATCTTGGGTATGAGTCAAATATTGAGTCAGGTAACTAGCTTATCACTACAGGTCGAAGATATGAAGAAAGACAAGAGAAAAGATAAAAGAGAAGACATCTGGTGTATCAGATGTAAATCATAAGGCCATGACAAGGAACATTGTCCCTTATTTCATGAATACTTGGCCTTTGTAGCTTCGAGCCCTTTGAAGAAAGTTACCTTACCCTGGTGTGAGGTATGTAGAAATAAACATCGCCCTGGTGAATGTTACTATCTGCAAAAATATTTCCAAACACCCACAAATTTGTATTGCACATTTTGTAAGATGGTAGGACATGATGACAGGGATTGTAGGGCTTACGATCTCATGCATGAAAGGTCAAGGGATATATACAAAATTCAAGGGGAAGTACAGAAGGAAGCACTATGAAGTATAATTCCCCTGGGAGAGGAAACTTCAACCCTCGTGGTGGATTTTGAGGAAGAGGAAGAGGAGGAGGTATGGGTCTAGGTCGAGGACATATCATCTGTTATAACTGTGCACAACCAAGACACTTGGCAAGGGACTATTAGAACTCTTGTACCACTTGCATCTACTACAACTCATTTGAGCATGTTATCGAGGAATGTCCAGCATTGTTGGCTAAGATTTAGGAGAAACGAGGAGGAAACTAGAAAATACAACTAATCAAAGCAGAACCTCGTAGAGCATATCCCAAAGTCATTGTTATCACTAGAGGAGGCGTTGTTAGAGGAGAAGACAAAGTTATTCAAGGAAAGACTACAAAAGAATCAGGATTCAGGAAAGATGCAGAGAAGACACAAGAGTTTGACCCAAGGAAGGAGAAGTAGATATTTGAGGAAGCAAGAAAGGAATTCGGAAGAGATTAGGCTTCTTCATCAAAGGTTCAACCAAAATTAAGAGAATGTGGAATGCCTTTGGCATTTGATCAGTCTTCTTCACCCAGAGATGGAAAAGAGGTGAGTAAACTTGTCAGTTTTTTGTATACGTTTATTGAGTTGATTAAAGATGAAAAATCCATACAAGAACTACAAAATTTGGTCATACAGTATGAGGTAGGAATGGTAGATCCCTTAATGATAGAGAAGTACATCAAGTCTCTAAACTGTTGAAGAGTCAGAGTGGATTATCCCTATGGTGGTACCCGATAAGAAGACAGAAGAAATCAAGATCTATGTAGATCTTAGGAAGTTGAACGATGCATGTTTGCATGACGCATTCCCTACACCATTCATTGATGAAGTGCTAGACAATGTAGGAGGACAGGAGGTATATTATTTTGCAGATGGATTTTCAGGATACCATTAGATCTGTATTTCCAAGGAAGATCGACATAAGACCACATTTGCAATAGAATGGGGATCCTACCAGTATACAGTTATGCCAATTAGATTTAATAATGCACCAGCCATATTTTCCAGGGTGGTGGTCAAAGCATTTAAGGAGTTTTTACATAAATTCCTAGAAGCATATTTTGATGATTGGAATGTTTTCAACATTTTGCAAAATCATATTGAATGTTTAATACTAATGTTGGATAAGTGCAGGAAATGTTAGATTGCCTTGAACCTGAATAAGTTCATATTCTTTTCACCCTTCGAAGTGTTGTTGGGCCATATTGTGTGTAAGCAGGGATTGCTGGTAGATCCATCCAAAATTGCCATTATAGTCGATCTACCCCCTCCTACTTCATTCAAATAGTTGCGCACTGTGCTGGGACATACTAGTTACTACAGGAAGTTCATTAAGGGCTATGCACAAATCACAACATCCATGGAGAATCTTTTAAAGAAAGACTGTCAGTTTCATTGGATAGAAGAATGCCAACAGATATTCAACACACTGAAACAGAAAATGGTTATTGTGCCCATTCTGGTTTTCCCAGATTGGAGTAAGGAATTTCACGTGCATGCCAATGCATCTTATATTGCATTAGGAGTAGTGTTAACACAACCAGGAGATGGAGACATTGACCACCCGTTATCCTTTGCTAGCAGGAAGCTATCAAAAACTAAGATTAATTACACCACCACAGAGAGAGAAGGATTAGCCATGGTGTATGCACTGCAGAAGTTTCGCCACTACTTGTTGGGAGGACACTTTAAAATTTTTACTGATCACTTCACGCTGAAATAACTAGTCAACAAGACAGTTTTGGGGGGGATAATATGCATATGGCTTCTGTTATTTCAGTAATATGATTTTGAGATCATGGTTAATCCAAGAAGAATGAGCAAAGATCTTGACCACTTGTCAAGGTTGGAACATGGAGAAGAGCCTACTAGTTTGGAGGATACACTTCCAGATGCACAGTTGTTGGTCATCAAGAACATTTATGATCACTTCATGGAGATAGTGCAGTTCATTTCAACATGAATGGCACCTAGTGAATATACAATCACTTAGAAGAAACAGTTGGTAGTGCGTGCAACAGATTTTTCACTATAGTTGGACAACTATACAAGATGGGCCCTGATGAGATATTGAGGAGGTGTGTTATGGAAGTAGAGAGACCATTGATCCTTGCAAAATCACATGAAGGTATTGTAGGAAGATACTACACATGGAAATCAACAATGCAGAAGATTCTTAGGGCTGGCCTTTGGTGGCCTACTCTACACAAAGATGCTAAGGAATACTACAAGGCCTGCGATGTATGCCAAAGAGTTGGGAATCCATCCAGAAGAGATGAGATTCCTTTAGAACCTCAGTTGACCGTACAGGAATTTGAGAAATGGGCCATTGACTTCATGGGACCTATCAACCCACCAGGAAAGTGCACAGGAGATAGATACATAATCACTGTGACAGAGTATTTGACTAGATGGGTAGAAACAAGAGCAGTTAAGGACTTTAGTGCAACTATAGCTGCATGCTTCATATTTGATGATATCATAACCAAGTTTGGATGCCAAAATATCCTTATGAGTGATCAAGGCACACATTTTATCAACAAGACTATTGAATCATTGACTCAGGAATTTGAAGTTCACCATCAGAAGAGCACGCTCTATCATCCACAAGAAAATGGGACAGTTGAAGCATTCAATAAGATCTTGGAGATAACGATGATGAATATTTGCAGTGTGAACAAGGATGAATGGGATTTGAGAGTACTAAAAGTACTATGGGCCTATAGAACCACTTGCAAGAAACTGACTAGGAAGACCCCCTTTAAATTGGTCTATGGTCTAAAAGTAGTGGTACCTATGGAATATTTGGTTCCTAGTCTGAGAATTGCAACCTTTACAAATATGGATGAAACTGGCATTGTGCAAGAGATACTTGCGTAGCTGGTTGAACTGGAAGAAGATAGATTTATTACAGGATTTCACCAACAGGTTCAGAAAGAAAGAGAAAAGGCCTACCATGACAAACACATCAAGAAGAAATCTTTCAACAAAGGAGATCTGGTATTGGTATCTGACAGTAAGTTCATGAATCATCTAGGGAAGTTCAATATGCATTGGCTTGGGCCATATGAGGTTGTCTATGTTATAGAAGGAGGAGTTGCATAGTTGAATACTTTGAATGGAGAATGGAAGGAAGATTTGGTGAATGGAAGATGGTTGAAATATTATTATGACAACCAACTACCTTGCAGCTCTCAGTAAAAGCATGAGGAAAAGGGTATAGGTACCAGGTGCAGTTGAAACTGGGTACTAGACAGGGAAAAGACAGTCTGCACATAGAAGGTGGGGACAGAGAAAAAATCACAGGCTACACTGCACAGTTTGTAGTTGAAGAGAAACAGAAAGTTCAAACATGAAGTGCCTCAAGATGAGTCATAGGTGAGTGTTGGGGGCATGTTGGCCCTTGCTTATGGAAGCAAGCAAAGATTAAGGGAGAACAGGAAAAATGCAAGCTACGTGGAAGACACAGTGATTGATACTGGGTCAATGTAAGAGAAGAAAAGACAGAGCGAAGTAAGAGAAAGAAAGAAATCCATTGGACTAGGATATCGAGGATGATAAGTTAGAAAGGAAGAGGGATTGTGGAAAACTCAGTAAGCGAAAGAATATGTCAACAGATTCTTTGGAGCATCGTGCATGAATGAAAGAAAGATAGGTTGGTGAAGCCCTGAAAACGTGGGTCAAGTTGACCTAGGGTTTTAGACACCTAAGGTTTTGGTATCTAGGGTTTTGACACCTAGGTTTTGGCCTAAGGGTGTCCAAGAGATAATGTAATGTATAAATATAGATCGAGAGGAGTAAGAAAGGGGTCGTTATTGGTGGAGAGTTCATAGTTACTATTGATTGATTGTTGTTGTGTGAGAGAAAAGTGTTGAGTGCGAGAGCCCTCTGGTATTGTAAGATCTTCAGCTGGGTGCGAAGATCAACCCTGTAGTTGGGTGTGCAGGGAGGGGAGAGAAACAAAGAGAAGAAGAGAAGATTTGCTAGCTAAGAGAGAATATAAGAACTGTATGCTTCCATATTAATATATCATAAAGCACAATTATGTGGACATATCCCTAGGGAGAGGGTGAACCACATATATCTTATGTCATGTGTGATTGATGTTGTGTTCCCTGTCATATAATATGTTTCTATTGTGATATTGTGTTAGATATGAAATATAAATTGCGCAATAGGTTTAAGGAAGATAAAGAATAACTAGGTGATTGTGTGTTGTTGCTATGAATCCACTTTGCATTCCTTTTGGTTGTAGACACTTGTGTCCTGCAACCCCCTATAGCTACTTCGGGTGATATTGCATATGCTTCGCAGGTGTTGCCGAAAGGGCCAGTAGTTAGGGCTTGTTGGTGCATTGTTAGAGTTGAACCCTGGGTCTGCCCCTGTGCCAACATGAACCTACTTGTTGTTGTCTGACCAAATGATATTTGTAGAAGCTCATAGACTTCCTGTAACAAGGTCTTATCTTTTAGCTCTTTGGTTATTACCCCATAACCAAATTAACATGACATTCTACTATGTCAGTGTGTGCATTCAGAAGCTAAAAATATTTGAATTAATACATGCCTCTAGCCTTTACCACATCCAATGGTATGCATTCAAATAATATAATCATGTGATTTTATAAAATAACTCTGGCTAAGAAAATTCTTACCTAATTTTCCTTTCAGCAATTATGAAAAAAGACTAATAAAACTCATACCTGCATGACTGCCATTAATAAATTTTATACTACCTTAATGTCTGATGGCAGTAGAAGCTTTCATGCTTCTTTTATAAAACTTATAACCAACACTTTAGCTCTTTGTTTCTTCCATCCTTATGCAACAATATCACCAACAACACTTGAAACCATGCAAGCATTCTTTCCTCTGGATGACCCAACAAGCCGTAACATAATTGTTGCCACAAAAATTAAAACAACTTATTTCTCCCTATAAAACTTTTCCTTGTTGATCCCAGAAGTCTACAATTATTCCTGGATTCATGAATCTTCTTGTGCTCCTGATGCAACCATTGTGCATGATTATTCATGCCCTAAGCACTTTCGATGCAGTGATCCCACCTCAGTGGGTTCTTTTGACCTCTCGGTCAAAGGATCTTTCCAAATGTTGATTCAGATCGACATTTTGGGACTTTGCTAAACCCCTATTAATATTACACAGGACCCCTTTCCTTCTGTGTGCAGGTACTGACAGACCTACGGGATATTCCTGCGTGCTTCCAAAACTCCAAGTTTCAGGCGCTAGCCCCTTTTTCATTAGCCCTTTCCTTCATATGACCCTAGGCTAAGACCTCATGGAAAAATGTGATTGTGGATGTGGGAAAGAATGGTTTTAGGCCAACCTTCTTTTCACCCGCAATTCACCTCCATCTGCCACGCATCAATTTGTGTTGGCATAGGGACAGACCCAGGGTTCAATGCTCAAGAGTGCACCAACAAAGCCCTAAATACTAGCCCTTTTGGCAACACCTGCGAAGAAGATGAAGTCTCAATCGAGGTAGAGGCAGGGGTGGTTGCAAGACTCAAGTGTCTGCAACCTTAGCTAGGACACAAATCTATGATCATAACTCTTAATATAGCACTTAGCACCGTTGGTTCTTTATTATGCAATCGATAACCACTTCACTGGTATAATAGAGCTTCACATCATTCACTATGAACTAGAGTATTCAAGCACTCATCACCAACATGTTATTTAGATCTAACATATCAAGCACTTAGCATATCCACATGGATCATATCTAACATTCTACACATCATAAGCACTGAGAATAAGCATATATATCATATCTATCTACTCATCTCAAAACACTTAGAAAATAATCGCATCAATGCATAAGAACAAGGCACACAACAGACAACATCGTATTTATGTGGTTCACCCCCACCCTGAGGATACGTCCACCAACTCTTCTTCTTTATTATCGTCCTCAATCGATTACAACACAGAGCCACCAAAAACCTTCTTCGAATAGGACAAAAGATCTGTACATCTCGCTAGATCCTTATTCCTTGCACTATAGCACAAAGCCTTCCACAACCCCTTACAACAGCTTGCACTTAGCTCTGCAAGCCTCTTACAATTATCCACAAAGCACTTACAGACCTTACTTGCACTTAGCACACATCACATCGATGTCGATATTCCACTACTACTTTCTTGTCTATCCTTCTATTTATACATACAAAAGTGGCCTAAGCATGGGTAAACCCACGGGATAATATCCCTTTCCCATTACATATTCCCAAAACCCAAAAAGGGACCCAAAATTGGGCCGAGATCCTGTGATCTCTGCTCCGTCTAGCGCTCCATCTTCAACAGGCTGTCGAAGTCCCAAAAATGGTCAAATATGACCAAGATTATCCGAAAACTTGGTCAAGGGCCAACAGGCCCCCAACACTCACCTATGACTCATCTCGAGTCACTCTGGTCTGATCAATTCTACCTTGAACTCCTCAATCTTGGCTCGAGTGGCTTCGACCTACTGCAATTCTATGGCCTCTTTCTCAGTGAACTCCTGGACCACTGCATCATTCACTAGCCCTTATAAGCTTTGTTTTGTGGTGATGACGATCTTTTCCAGTTCAACTCCTTGGATTTCAAATTAAGTGAATAGTTGGCATGTCTTTTCTTGCAGTGGTTGAAGTCGTTGAGTGAATTACATTACTTTACTCTAAATCATATGGATCTGTTGCTGGGCGGTGCGTTGTTCTTGAAACCTCTTCATTATTTCAACTGGTGTTAAGGCCTTCATCCATGCCTGTAACATGTCGGCGTGCTGCTTTGCTTCTTGGAGCTGTGACTCCAATTCCTATAACTCTAGATTCTCTTTGAGGTTCTCATAAGTCTGGGCACTCCTTTTACTCAACTGCTTGCATTCCAAGGCAAGAGATTTTAATCTGCCAACTGCGCTGCGGGCAGTTTCTTCCCTTAGGTCTCTTACCTCTTGTGGAGTTCTAGGTACAACGTGGAGCTCTAGACCTGCAATGCACTGTTGTAGCTTCTGAATCACATCTTGAATCTATGCCACCTGCTGTGGGATTATTTCTTCGTTCTGTACCTCAATGATTGTCACAGAGCGAAGTTCTCTGTTGACTACTTCCTTTACCTCTATTTTCTCCACCATCAACTATTCCCTTCCTTGCTGTAGTTGTGCTTTCTCATCATTCCATTTTGCTTGGAGAGTACTCTTTTATTTTTCTGCAGCACTGTGTTGTTTTACAAGTACTCCCTGTACTTGTGTCAAATCTTATATCGCTTGTTTTTCTTCATCTTGTGCTTTTCAAAGTCGAGCCTCGACTGAATCCACGATTCAGTGGAGTTGAGCTGGCTCATCTCCTTCGTCCGGTGTTCTAAATGACAGGGGCACAATGGAGACTGCACGCCTCGACTGAAGTGCCTGTTGCACTCCTTGGAGCTCTATCTCGATTTGACTATACATCACCTCCTACTTGGCATCCTGCTTCTCTGAAATATCTAGCGAAGAGTCGTTCAATGCAATGATGATGAAGTTAAAGTCATATGGGGTGAGGACAGTCTCGAACTTGGTCTTGGTTGCTTTCATTTTATTTCTGGACGAAGGCTTCTGGGGGGACATCTTTCTTTTCTTTGAGGGGTCCTCCTCATCCTTATGCGATGTTTCCTCGCCGATCTCTTCGCCAACACCTCCTTGATATGGTGACATAGACGCAGTCTTCACGGATGTGCTCTCTATATCCTAAACTTCTTCAGGCTTTTTTTTTTTACTAGGTCTAGGTGTATCCTGCACAGCTTCCAAACTGTCTACATCGGACAAATCCTCAGGGTTGGCGGGGATAAGGAGGTCCACCGACCATTCCTTGGTGATTTCCTCTAAATATTTCTCTGTAATCTTGAAATAGGACTGCAACTACTGCTTATGGCCATCTGCGCATGTTGTTATATAAATGAAGTGGTGGTCCGTGTTGAAATTCATTAGGGGCCAAAAACTGTGGAGGGTATATGGGGTCATACAAGGCTTAGAATGGATGGCTACTTTCAACTGGTTGTAGTAATTGTGGAATATGACATTTGACTACCATTTCTTGTTCATATTGTTCGAGTACCACAGGGTACTGAACTTCGCAGCCAATGGTTCGAAGGGCTCGATGTCCGGGAAGGTCGCACCTTTCGGCATCTCCCATGCAATGAATGTGATCAGTATGAGAAGCTAGCTGAAGTGGAACTCATATCCTTGGCCTTGTGCTTCCCTGCAGTCTAGTTCCAACTGTTTTACCAGGTACTGAACCCATTTCATCCGAAGTCCTTCTGCGCACTTCCCTGTGAGGTCAATGAAGAATCTAGTCACGTGGGTGGGATAGTTATTGCGAACTAGCTTGCCTGCTATCACCTGACACGAAAGGTGCATTGCACCGCTCTAGATAGAGGCTAAATTGTAGACTCATGTTCCCTTTTTGACATCGCCACAAGTCTCTTTGATCCTCTGTGCTAATGCTCAGTCTAAGGTATTTCTAGGGTAAAAATTTTGCAGGTCAGGGCCTTGCATACTAAGCCCTGTGATTCAATTGATCAAGGTTGGATCCATAGTGGTGTGGCAGTTCAACCATAAGTATCCTATATGGTAACTTGATAGCAACAATTTGACATAGGTGTTCACTTCCTGGTGCCTACCGAAGTGCGGGATCTTCATCACATTGAGAAGTGTGGACTGCGTGAGGTTTTGGGTCCATGACTGTGGGATAATCTTTGAATTCTTGCCTCTATTCCTGGTCAAATACTTATGCAGGCCGAACATGCTATAATACTTTATGTCGTCGAGGTTGAAGTCGCTAAAATTCAATGCTGCGAGCTTATCCTGTTCGGAACGAACTATGCACACTCCTTTTGGGAGGTACGTAGTGACCAAAGCATACTCAAAATCCCTAGGCACACTGTCTCTATTCACTGCACTTCTCAGAGGAGGTATATACGCAGGTAAGATGCTCAGAATCAACTTGGCATTCGCGAGATCATCTCTATGCTTCGTTCTTGTCGTGGTTCTGGAAGTTCCTACTCCGCGAGAAGTCAAGGGAGAAGCTTGGACTCCTCCTGTTGATGATTCTTGCACACCTGCAGACATCCTTCTTTCCGATATGACTTTCTCGTTCCTAGGATCAACAGGTAATTCCTTCACAAATTCTTCAAGTGCGTTAAGCTCCTCGGACATACGCACTCGAGGTTAATAATATCGGGTTCACGAAGTAATGTAGACACGACAATAAGATGGAAAGCAAGAGCGTAATGATCACTGGACAATATTAATCAAGGTTGCGAGCTCAAATTCTCGATTTGGAAAACGTGTTCTTCGTGCATGGCGCACCGAGCTAAATAGGTAAGTCGATAAAGGTTGGCTCACAATGTTCATGTGCCTCCATTAACTCCTGTTCGATCCATTTTTGTGTGGCCCAATGGTCTAATGATGCCTTTTTATTGATTTTCTTCCCATTCGAAGCGGAATTTGAACAGATATATCGGTCCAATGGCTATATTGCTTTGTCATGGTGAAGTACTCGATGTCATTGTTCTGATATCTCGACGAAGCCCCAATTCTACAATTTTTCTTTCTACGAGGTCTCTTATAGAACCTCCTGTAACCTTTCAGTATCAACCCTTTTCTTTCTTAACTTTCTATCCTTCTTTCCAGTGAGCTTTGTCTTGGTAATGGTTTTATCATTCTGATTCTTTTATTCTTTGGTCTTAGTTACTTCGCACTGTTGAAATTTTTTCCTAGGGTTCTTGTGTAATACTTCTTCCTTGTCTGGGATACATAATTCAATCTTCTGGCGATCCTCTAGTGTTCTCTTTGCCTCGACATCCAAGTTGCTAGCATTAACTATCTGCGATCGTCTCTTCTGTTCCTCAATCAACTGCACGATCATTTTGGTCATAAAGTCTTTTAACTCTTGCTTCTTCTATTCCAAAACTTTTTATTCCTCCTTTCATCTGGCTTGATCTCTATAAATCCAAGGTTTTTCCTATTAGCATGGTAAATGGGGCTCTGTCTTCAACAAATTTAATAATCTCAAAGTCCTATTCAGTTGAAGCTCCATTGATGGTCATAGGTATCCAGGTGAGCCTTCCACATAGGTTTACTAGATTTCCTCTGAATAAACTTATTCCTCCTAGGGAAGGGATCATAGTAGGTCTTCGTATAGCTTCCCAGGTTCTTTCTGGAATAATATTCATTTGAGTTTCTTCATCCAGGACACAGTCAATGTCGAAGTCCCCTATTCTTGTTTCGATGCATTCCTTCTCTTTGAAGATCTCTGATAAAATGACATGTTGGTGGTCATTCAAGGTCTCTTTCACTTGTATCAATACCTTCTCTGATTCTTGTTGGGGTTCTGCCTTTTTTGGATCTGCCTTAGGGTTTCCTTGATTCAAATTCATTCCTTCAAGCTTAGTGATCATTCTAGGGCAATCCAACACTTCATGGTCCATGGATTTGCAACATAGACAACTAGGTCTTCTACCAGGGCATTCCTTAGCAAGATTTCATGGTCTTCTGCAACTGTAACATGGGGTTAATCCTCTCTTTCTTTGAAATGATCACCAACTTTTTTTGTACTGCGCACTAGGAACCTGGTAGCGAACCTGCAAAAAATTCTTTCTAGGATCTTGCATCCATTTATTAGTCTAAAAATTCTTTCTATTCATAGGTATAACATATGTTTCATTATTTTTATCATATCTATTCATATCACATCTTCTTTCATCTATTAACACCCTAGCTTTCAAACTAGGAAAAAACCTATTAGATATACCTAGATCCATACTCTAGAAATAAAAAAATTCCACCTTTCTTACTTTTACAGAGCACAAATATTTCATATATAAGAACTTTTAACTATTATTACCTTTAACAGAGAAAAAATCTTACAGATCTTACCTCTTTCAATCAGAACTTCTCGCTTTTACATTTCTTGGAGAAAAAAAACTTTTAGATCCTGCTTCTTTTCTACAGATCTGACCTCCTTCATTTCAGATCTAGCCTTCTCTCTTTAGATCGGGATTCTTACTCTTATATCTAACCTTCTTTCTTTAGTACAAATCTTTATATATCAAGTAGAATACTGTGTGCTAGGGCATAGATCTATGCATAGAGATTTCACAGTTTCAGGATGAATATTTGCATAGAGCTTCCTATTTCTCAGTTCCTAGCAATCACAGTTTCAGTCCCGACAACAGAACCATTTGTTGGCACAGGGGAAGACCCAAGGTTCAACGCTCAAGAGCGCACCAAAAAATCCCTAATTACCGGCCCTTTCAGCAACACCTGCAAAGCAGATGAAGTCTCACCCGAGGTAGAGGTAGGGGTGGTTTCAGGACTCAAGTGTCTACAACCTTAGATGAGACACGGATCTGTGATTATAACTCTTAATATAGCACTTAGCACTTTTGGTTTTTTATTATGCAATCAATAACCACTTCGTTGGTATAATAGATCTTCGCAGCATTCATTATGAACTAGATTATTCAAGCACTCAACACCAACATGTTATTCAGATATAACAGATCAAGCACTTATCATATACACATGGATCATATATAACATTCTACACACTATAAGCACTGAGCATAAGCATATATATAAGATCTATCTACTCATCTCAAAGAACTTAGAAAATAATCACATCAATGCATCAGAACAAGGCACACAGCAGACAACATCGTATTTATGTGATTCACCCCCACCTTGGGGACACGTCCACCAACTCTTCTTCTTTATTATCGTCCTCAATCGATTACAGCACATAGCCACCAAAACCCTTCTTCGCATAGGACAGAAGATCTGCACAGCTCACTAGATCCTTCTTCCTTGCGCTACAGCACAAAGCCTTCCACAAACCCTTACAATAGCTTGCACTTAGCTCTGCAAGCCTCTTACAGTTATGCACAAAGCACTTACAGACCTTAATTTCACTTAGCATACATTACATAGATGTCAATATTCCACTACTAATTTCTTGCCTATATTTCTATTTATACATACAAAAGTGTCCTAAGTGTGGGTAAACCCACGGGCCAATATCCCTTTCCCATTACATATTCCCAAAACCCAAAAAGGGACCCAAAAGTGGGTCGAGATCCCGTGATCTCCGCTCCGTATGGCGCTCCATCTTCGACAGGCTGTCGAAGTCCCAAAAACGGTCAAATATGACCAAGATTATCCCAAAACTTGGTCAAGGGCCAACACTTTGTTAAAACCATGGTATAAATTGCAGCGCACTCTTAGTTTTTTATCATCCGAAAAAGTTTTGGCCCCACAATCCATCTCATTCGTCGATCTCCAATCCCTTGGCGATGATCCACGATCAACGACTACTATCTATCTTCCCTTTTCTACCTTCTTTCCTCCTTCCACATGCGATCCCAGATCTATAGGATCTGTCGACACGTAGCTCCCTTCCAAATCAATGGCTATGGTTGATTCCATCTCTCTGACCCTCGGGAGCTTCAACTCTCAACTATCTTCATTTCCATGTATGACAATATTTCGGAGTCAAAGATCTATTGACACCTGTCCTCAATAATCAGACGGTTCTTATGAACTCCGACTCTCTGGCCTTCAAGAGTTTTCACGTCTCCACACACAAATCTCCAAAGTGAATTTCTCTGGAGTGACAGATATTCTACCACATGTCCTCTCCAAATCAATGACCCTGATTCTCTTCAGGACTTTGATTCTTTCTGACCAAGACCAGATCAATGGTCCTTTGACCTCTTCCTCAATTAATGATCGATATCTCCTTTACGACTTCGGTTCTTTCACCCTCTACTTTCCCCAGGAGTTCTCCGTACTCGGAGTTCCAGATTTAGCACCATGTGTCCACTTTCAGATCAACGATTTTCCAACAGAGTGATTCTCCATCCTCCACGTGTCTTCTCGCAGATCCATGGTCCTTCCTTCGGATCAACAACCCTTAGACGTTTCAGGCTTTCGCGCTTCGGGACATCCTGAAACAAAACTTCACAAAAACTCTGAAGTACGATTCTCTGAAGCTTGCAATCTAGTGACATCTGTCCAACCTAGATCAACATCTCCCACCTTCTTCGAATGTTTGGGCTTCGACGATTTCAAACTTTCATCCTTCGTGTTCTCCTAGAGTGTTTTCACTTGGAGTTCATAATATGTCACCACGTGCCCTTCTGGATCTGATGGTCCAGACTTCTTCTTCACAACTAATCTGATGATTGTTTTCATTCCTCCTCCTGATCTTTTGACTTCTTTCACCTTGGAAGATTTTGTCAGTGTTCAAAGACTTCAGCCTTTGACCTTTCTCTTGTGAGTCTCCCTCTTGGATCTCGTCTTTTCTCTCGTAAGAGTTATCTCTTATGAGATTTAGGACTTAGAATGAGTCTGTCTCCCACGCACTCCTTGCATTATCTCTTCTAATATTTTCGATTTACTTAGTCTCCTAAGGGTATCGGCCCTTTCATTTCCTTTCAAAGGAAAACTTTGTGCCCTCCTGGAAACCTTCTACTCAAAGCACACCTTGCTGAGAATTTTCTATAGAGTGTTCAACATATCTGTGAGTATCTTCCTCTGATACTCTTCTCCCTAAACTTGACAAAGAGTTCTCTCTATGCACACTTGCACTCGCTCTATGCCTGCCTAGCAGAGCCCTACAGAGTTCTCAGTGACTCTATCTCTCTCTAAACCCAACACAGAGTTCTTCCAGTGCACTCCTTGCACTTATGTTGATGAAGGTTCAACGGTATATCTCTTGAGTTCCTTTGAGGTTAACTTACCTCTATCAACGCACTCCTTGCGGACAATGTGCACTAATTGCACTCGAAAAATCAAAGAAGATAAACAGTTGTAACATATTCAATACTTCACTAGTTTACACATTCAAACCATGAACAACATATAAAAACATAATAATGAACACAAATACATAAACATACTATATTCAAGAAAAATTTATTTTCTATTATCTCTGTGAGTGTCTCCTAAGCGCTCTGTGAAAATTTGATTTGTTTCTAACACTCGCTGAACTCTGCAAACACAATGTGTAGTCAACTAGAATTTTTCAGGACATCATTCCTTAACAAATCCCGCAACATTCATAAACCAATTTGATTTAAGAAAATGTTCAGATTTCATTTTCTTTCTGAACTCTTCTCTACTCTGTAATAATTTTTAGGCACTAGCCCCTTTCTCTCAGTCCCCAATCCATGTGATCACGGGCCATGACCAAGCGCTAGATCACTAGGTGCTTACTCGGGCCTTCGGCTTCGGAAGATTTCAAAGCACCACACAACAATCTCTCAGAGTTCCGGATTACCAAACTCGCGACGTAGGGAGGATCAACCTTCCATGTCTACTCAGCATCTGATGGCTGACACTTACTATGGAACCTCAGGTGTCTGATTTTCAGGTCTTCGGAACTTCAAAGCTTTAGAGGATCTCGCATCCACACATTTGAACTATTAATCTTCTAACGTTCCAAATCACCTTTGGTGACATCATTATTTCACATCACTTAATGTTTTCCAATTGCGGGGGCATGCAACGGGGTTTGGAGTAACCCACCTTTCATCCCGAAATTCTTGTGATGGTGACACATAACCCCTCGGTGAAACCAGGGTTTGGATTGTGGGACCTCCTTGGATAATTAACTTCTGTGTAAATTGGGCCCCTGCAATTCCTCCTGGCCATTGATCTTGATGTATCGTGATCAACACCATTGTGGGTCCTCCGACCTTTAACTACGTTACGTAACCTCGGCCCCACTAGCCCTGCTCATACAGAAAGTCACATGGAAGAATACTAGCGTTTGACTCATGGCCCAATCAGATGGGTGTCACACATCATGTTCCATATGGCATTTCAATATTCCATGGGTTCGGAACCCACTTATACGTGTCAAACAACCCATGTGTCCATGTTAATCCAAGTGACGTCATCATGACTCACTACTTCGGCTCTTCGGGAAATTTCTCCCTTCACTACTGCGTTTGACCTTTTTAACATTGGATTGATCAAATGGTCGAGCTCTTCTCCCTAGATCTATGGTGTAGAACCACTTCGGGGCTTCAGAGCTTCATGATTTGGGTTTTCTCTTATTTTGCATCAACTTCACCGAAGTCACGAAGTCCGAAGGGCTTCCAGGTTAACTCCTCTACACCTTCCCCAGATTTGATGATCGTAAGGGATTTCCATTCCTTTTGAACAGATCCTATGGTGTAGAACATACTTTGTTACTCTGTGGATTTCCAAAGGATTTCATAGCTAACTGCCTCACAACATTACCATATTTGACAGTCATGGAAGATTCTCCTTCTCTCGAACAGATCCTAAGGTCCACATTACTCTACGGCCCAATCCCACTTCTGTCGTGGTTTTACGACACTGATACTCCTCCTGAGCTTCATAACATGGCCAAGGTAACTTCTTGGCACTCAGGAAGGTTCTAAGGTTTGAAATTGGTCCTCCAGACACAATTTCCACTTGAACCTTGAGTCCAATGACCACTTACCCAGCCCATCCAAGCTCTGCGTTGAGACCTTGGATCAAAACTTGAGTTTTGTCCATTTCGACAACAACTCCTTATGAAACTCTTGCTTCAAATTCCACTAACATGGCCCATCCAAGCTCAGTGTTGTAACCATGCTCTGATACCATATTGTAACATCCTCGACCCTCCAGAGACAGGGTAATCCTACCACGTGAAATTTACAGCTTATATATATATATATATATATATATATATATATATATATATATATATATATAACATGCATTTAAATCACTCTTTCTTATACCCCTAGATTAGCCCCTAGACCCACATACTTAGCCCCCTCCCTTGCCCAACCTTGTGGAATCTTAGTCCCCCGTCACTCTTTCTTCGTGGTCGGTCAACACACACCAATGTTTATATTTTATTAATGATCTTCATAATTACATATACAAAATCAGGCTCCTAGCCTTTAACACTTAGGCTCTCCGGCCTAGTAAACACATAAGCCCACTAGCTTATCAACACTCAGCTCACCAACCTACAAAACTTGTTTACAATTCATAAATACAATTGGGGCTCGTCCTTGGGGTATTACAGACCATTTTCAACTATTTTTCGGTTCTTCTAGTTTATGTATAGAATTCTTCGTCCAAGGTTTGCATATTTCAATCACCTTCCTTAAAATTTATGGTTTGTGCGATGAAAGAAACCTTTTTGGGATCGTCTTCCACATTTTCAGATCATTGGTGAATTTATTCTTGGGGTAGGATTTGAACTCTATTATGGACCATTCTAAGATGGGTGGAGAGAATGCATGGCTAGACAATTCTGTCAGTTTATTCCATAATTGTTTGGAGGAAGCCCACCTAATTGACAGAGAACTATTGGAAGCTAATCCCTCTTGGTCTAAAAATAGAGCAGGTGCAAATGGGACTTCAAAAAGGATGGATAGGTTTCTAATCCATGAGGATATCCTACAACCTATCCATAGGATTCACTCATGGGTGTGTAGCAACGAGTTTTTGGACCACTTTCCAATCTTGCTTGAATTAGATCTCCCTAGAAAAAAACTAGAGTCCCCCTTTAAGTACAATCCAGGGTGGTTCTTGGAGGCTAATTTCAAAGAACTTGTAAAAGGAATTTGGGTTTCCCTTTATCCCTCTCTTGAATTTTCTACTAGAAATCAGTTTGTAAAATCCCTAAAGAAAGTAAAAGATAAGGTTGTGGATTGGGGTGCTCTTAGATTTTGGAACTGTGACTCCTAGGAAAAATAAGTAGAGGCTTACATGTGTTTTATGTTAGTTTACTCAGTCGGTGGAATTCTAAGTGAGGAGCGTCTACAAAAAGTTAAAGAATTAGAGTCTAAAAAAACCAAGCTTCTACTAAATGGGGAATGTGACTAGAGGTTAAAAAGTCGAGTGACTTGGTTAGCCTTAGGTGGTAACAATACAAATTTTTACCACAATTGTGCCTCCCATCATTGGATCTAGAATACCATTTGGGAAATGTTGGCACAAGATGGTTCCAAGGTAAGGGGTTTTTAGGGTCTGGTAGATATGGTCGTTCATCATTTTGAATCAATGTTCAAGGAGCATGTTGGTGCCAATGTTGAGGAAATTTTAAAGGTCGTTTCCTTTTTCCCAAGGATGGTGAACAATGAGTTGTGTGATAAACTTTACATCCTTGTGACTAAGGAAGAACTCCTTGTTGTTCTTAGCACCTTTAGGAAGGAAAAAATTCTAGGTCCATATCATTGGTGGTTTGGTGTTAGGTTTGGTTCATTCTTCAGTAGATGATGGTGGGTTTAGGTTCTATATATGTGTAGACTCCATGACAATATAATTTATATGCTACATTTGAACAAGAATAAAATATTTTTCAGTTCCTTTCTTAATTTGTAGAATTTAAGAGATGTAAACAAAACAAATGAATGAATAAACCTACCTTGAATGAATGGAAAACACAATTAATTGCAATGATGACAACCTCCCTCCTCCTTGACAACATCACATGCACTCCTTCTCCTAAAAGCATGCCTACTTCTCCTAAGAACGTGTCCCACGGTTTATAAATGAAATATAAGTTATAGCCCTATTGTTTTTATTAATAGACAGAGGAACATAAGTGCACTTAGGATCATGCACATGTTATTAACATGTGCATGATCCTAGAACGTGCACTTGCTCCTAGAACACACATGTATTCGTTTCAAATCTCATTTGGTGGTCTAATTGGCAAGTTGTGTGGTGGTTCAAAGGAACCTGAAAATAATTAAAAAGGAATGCCTACACATTGTTCTTTAAACACATACCCGAGCTCCCCATTCCCCATTGCCACATTTTCACCCATCAGTTTCATGAGAAGACTCATATATTACATTCATTACAAAAACAAGATGAAAATGAATTGATAAACCTTCACAATGAATAGAATGAAGATTTTGCAATGACATTTAACATCTTTTAACATTTTAACATTGTCATATTTTCATCAAGAAAGGAAACAACAATTAAGAAATTATAGAAATCTTGCAATTACTCCAATAAAAAAACATTAATGCTTATAGCTAATTGTAATTAAGATATTTTCATTAGAATTGTGAAAAATATAACTCTTTAAAATTTTGGAAACTTCACATTATAACCCCCTAAAAAAATAAAAGATATGAAAGATATTACTTTTATAAGATTTATACAAAAATAAGAATAAATAAATAACATCAATTCGGTATAGCAAGCAAACTTGTGAAAACCGAATCTCATCCTCCCCCCAAAACTTTTCATGTTGCGTAGCATCTTCTCTTCAACAAAATATGGATAAGAATATTTATAATAACTATGAATAGTGTCTATGCAATGCTTACAATAACTTTAATCAACTTTATAAGTTGATTTAAACTCGAGCATAATTCTTAAAAACATTGCTCTATCGTGAATAGATTCTTTATGAAACTAAATTTTAGTCACGTACCCATTAATGTTTACTTCTTATCGTTCATTGATGCTTACGTTTCTTGCACAAGCATATCCACTAATAATAAATACTTTGAATGGCTCCGAGTTTGTCTCAAATAGGATGCTGGTGTGATTTGAAATTCTCCATAATATTGTATTGTAGATTTTTTTGAAGAGATGCGGGTGAGTACACGAAAGTGGACAATAAAGTGGTAACGAGGTGAGCATGAATGCATGCATGTTTCTAAGAACGTGTTTGTGTTTCTAAGAATGTGCATGTGTTCCTGATGTGAGAGGTTCATAAACTCAAAACTTCCACTCAACGAGTTACATAGGCACGTTCCTACGAATGTGTGCGCATTCCCAAGAAAGCATGCACATTCCTAGGAACGTGTGTGCATTCTTGTCATGCCTTTTTAAGGGCCCACATGCACGATTTGTGGCCATTTGGACCACACTACGCCTCACGTTTTCAGACTGATTGAGAAAATTGAAGTAGGGGAGAAGTATGCAAACATCCATTAGTATCCAAGCAAGCAAGAGGTCTGCAAGCAAGAGTTCTTGTTAGTAAGTAACCAACCACCATTCTTGCATGACTCCCTATTTGTAATTATAAACGCTAGTGACTCACATGGTTAGGTGCTAGATTTGATTTTACTAGTGGTAAGAAGT
>ML796661.1:159539-171441 GCA_009831015.1 Picea engelmannii
CACGATATCATTTCCATAAATATACTTGGGTTTCACCTTATTGTTCTCCACTTTATTCATTTTAGTATTTAAAATGAATTTGTGATTAAATGTTATAAAATCAACATGTTTTCATATATATCTCAAATATGTGTGAGCTTTGTAATGTGTAGGAATATGAGAAGGATTAATTCAAAATGACTTCTCGAATACTTCCTCCACCATTTCAAGATTTGAGAAGATAATTCAAGCCCATTCCAAGGAGAAGATCATGGAGATTTGGTTGGAATATCTTATCCAAGATATATGAGAGATATGTGTGAGGATTTGAAGGGATTACATTTTGTAGTAATGGGAAATAGGTTGAGAGAAAAGTGGATCTGTAATAATGATATGGTTATCTTATCTTCAAGACTCTCATGTATAAAAGAGAGTGCTCTCTCTTCATGAGAATTCAATTAGGACCAATTAGAATTCAATCAGCAGTAATCAAGTAGAGAATTAGAGTAGTCATTAATGGTAGTCACTATGATTCGAAAGAGAAAGGGATTCTTAGCTTTGATTCATGGTTTTGGTTTTCATGCTTTCATTATTCTTTTATAAAGATCGATTTGATTATTATAATATAATATTGCTTCATTGGTGAGATCTCACATGTGTTGTTGTGTCATTCAACTCTTCACTTGTTGTATCTGCTTTTCCTTCATGTAGTTCTCCATTTCTAGATTAATTCCATTTACGCAATTTCTCATTCTTAGAGTAATTTCATTTATGCAACTAGATTAATTCAATTTCAGTCGTGTGTTAGATTAATGATTCAATTTCAGTTGTAGCTTAAACATTAGATTAGATTAGTCTCTCTTCAATCTTGCATATACTTTGCATGTGCTTTGTCAGTTTACGAACCCCGGGTTGACAAATTAGATAGTTGGGTAAATATTACAATGCAATTAATTCAACATTAGTTCGGCCCAATGTAACGACTGTTGTTCCTTTTGTTCCGATTGTTGTTCCTTTTGCAGGTCGTGTTGTTCCTTTGAATATAACAACTGTCATTCCATTTATGATTGTTGTTCCTTTACAGGCATTGCATCTATGGAGGCTGGGTATTGAAAACCGAAGGTAAGAACCTACGTAAGCAACAAGTAAAATGCGTGTGCCAGCGCCTACCTTTGGTTGATGCATAGAGGTTCTTTTTAGGACATCTTTAGAGCCCAACAGTTACCATGGAGATGTTCTTGTTTTGTTTTGGGTAGGTTACCATGAAGGAATGACTGGTAGAAACACTAGTGAAGTGTTTTTCTTTCTCTTTGCTTATTATTCTTGTTACAGGCAGGTCACAGGCGATAGCTCTGAGAAAGAGTTATAGTAACGATTGTTCATGTTCCTATTTTTTGTTGTTCTTGTTTCTATTTCCTATTCATAAGAATATTGTTCTTATTTCTATTTCTTATTCATAAGAATATTTTTCTTGTCTGTTATTTTCCCTTGTTATTTATCTTGTTCTAGGCAGGTCACAAATGGTAGCTCTGAGAGGGAGATATAGTGACAGTTGCAAGAGGAAACAGATTAGATGGTCTCTAGTTTGAAACATGGAGCAGACTATTCATACATAGAGTTGTGTACATGACTGTATACATCCATGTATCGAAGGTGAAGTGGATAAAGTTAGAACCTTCTAGAAAGAAGGATACTTTTTTGCGATACATAGTGTTTCACATGGAGATTGATCATGAAGAGAATAAGGATCTGAAGATGACCATATAGATCCCTCTAGTACATTTTTTCACTCTTCATATCATCAATTAGATTCAGTAGATCCAACCAGGTCAATGGATCTACCTAGAGATGTTGCAGTGACCAAGAAGAGGCTAACATGGTTTTGTGATACCTTGCAGGATGCAGTATGGCATGCAACTCCCTGTGATACTTTCAGATAGAGAAAAATACCTCGGATATTATCAAGTTACATTGGGTCACATCATTGATTCCAAACCTTCCAATTATGAGGACGAGAATGTGTCTCCACCATTGGTGAGGAAGGTGGCTCTACCAAGTACCAGCTCAAAGGGAGCCAAAGTTTAGAGGGAGTCAACCCTTAGGATCTAGTAGGGAGGAGAAACCTCTTAGGATAGTTCATTGGATATTAGACTTCAGAGGATATCAACATATGCATAGGGAGAAGATGGCTCCAGATATTGTACACACTCAAAGGGAGCCATGTTTCATAGGGAGCATGGTACTCCAGGATCGATCAATACTTGATGAGCTTGGTTTTAACCAAGAATGATGCAAACTCAGAGTGAGCATGCTCTCAGAGAGAGTCAATTGGCTCAAAGGGATATCCAATCATTCAGATGGATTTCGCCCTCAGAGCTAGGTGAGAGAGAGACATCTTGTAGGACTAATAGACAAGTGTCATGATTTGAGGAGGCTTCGAGGATATGTGAGATATCCTAGGAGGATACAATTGTTTCAATAGATGTTGTTACAATGATAGAGGAGGCATCCAGTCAGGAGGATTGGGTATGTATTTTTTCTCAATCATGGAGGGAGAAGCCAGTGAGGAAGACTGGATAGCAGGACTTACTCCAGTGATAGAGGGAGTTGGCCTCAGAGTTCGATATGGAGGATCCTGGTCGGATGTACTCTTGGGATTAGAGGTTGACAAGATCAGATGAGATCTTCCTCATTTAGGGGATACTGATGAGATTAAATATGATGGACTACAAGTCCATGGCTACACCTATGATAACAAATTTTAAGAAGTTGAGTGATTCTACTTGAGATTCAGATGTGGTGGATCCCACGATGTACAGGGAGTTGATTGGATCCTTGATGTACCTGGTTAACACCAGTTCATATACTTTATTTGCACCTTGATCTAGTTTATGGTAGATTCGAGACACTACCATTGGGTTGCAAAAAACCATGTACCTATGTGGTACAGTTGGAAATGATATTTCTTAGATGATGGGGTAAAGTTGTAGAGATATACAGATTTTGACTAGGAAGGAAGTGGGGTAGACAGAAAGAGCATCGATGGGTGTCACATTAGATTATCCATTCTTCTTGGATTAGTAGGAAGTAGACTTCTATAACACTTAATACATAAGAGGAAGAGTATATCACAGCTAGTGACGTGATTCATGAAACAATGTAGTTTTGGATGCTTCTCAGAGGACTTCATCTGAGACATAGTGTATATGGAGCAGTCATATTCCAGCACATAGAAAATCATATTGCTGAAATTCTAGTAGCATAATATGGGTCTGTGTTACCCCATATCCATTCTCCCAGGATGGGTATGTGTGACCCAAATAGGTCTGTGTGACCCAAATAGGTTTGTGCGACCTCAGATAGGTCTGTGTGATCTAGGATAGGTATGTGTGACCCAGATAGGTCTATGTGACCTTGGGTGAATGATGATCTCATTCACAGAGATTTACTATGATGAGTGGAAAAGTATGATGCATGATGCAGAATGTCTTCCCCGCTGAGAGGGAGTGTTGATGATTTGCAACACCGGTTAGATATTCATAGGGGTGTACTTGTGGCCCAAGCATAGTCCTTACAGGGGTTTACCTGTGTACTTGAGGTGCTTGAGGTTCTTCCACATGTTAGATAACATCAGATGTCACTCTCCCAGGATAAGTGGTTTAACCAATGGAGAATGGAAGATTCCCTTACAGGGGTTTACCTATGGTGACATTCACTCACAAGGGTGTACTTGTTAAAGTGAATGGTCCAGGTGTGGTCTTCATTGAGACCTGAGGTGATAGACAAAGTTGTATGGAGATTGATCATCAACATGGCTCACGAAGACAACCTTTTTATGACAGAAGAAATCCAAGTATGGAGAATGCCTCCCTCATTGAGAGGGAGTGTTGAAGATTTGCAACTTCGGGCAAGTCATTCTCCACAAGAAAGTACAATAAGACTCATCTACACCATTACAGAAGCCCCAGGAAGAATTTGAAGACCTAGGAAGAGAAGTTGGCCCCACTAGTAAAAGATAGAAAATAATAAAGTAATTTGAAGACCCTGAATAATAATTCAGCCCCAGACAGGCACCCAGATTAGTATAAATATGGGACTATATAATTTCATTTGGATAGTCATACAACTCCTTCTGTAGTGTGCATAAGGAAGTTGCAATTTCAGTTTTGGTAATTTTTCTATTTCTGGGTTTTTGTTATCTTGAGGAGTGTGCCACACTTGGAAAGGTTATTTTTGGTTTCTCTTGGTCATCTTATTGAGGCGCTAGGTCTTGGTGATGCTAGCCTTGGGGAGGATATTCTCTGTATGGTATTTTGGCTATTGATGGTGATGTACTAGTAATATATTGGATTGAATTATTCTATAGAAAGGTTGTTGTGTTTTCTCCCAAGGTTGGGTTTCCCAGGATAAACTCTCGTGTTCTTCTGTCTACTGTGCATTGTTAATATTTCTAGATCTTGTTATTTATGTTGCATTGTTATAGTTGATATTTTCAGTGTATAGTTATTCTATAATGATTGTTGTATGAAATTGAATGTTTTTATTAATCATAAGGAAATAACTATCAAATATGAGAATCATAATACATCAATAGTTTGGAGATTGAGTAGTTTGATAAGGTTGGCCTCACTAATGACACAAACGTGTAAGAATGTATGGAGTGCCACTTGTCAAACAATGTCATTGTTGAAGAGAGGTGATATTTTAGGTGTGCCTAAGGAATGAAAGTGATATTTGTGGCTATCTTTAGTGAGGGTGTTAGAGTTCACGAGAGAAACATATTGAATGATGTAGATAAAAATATTATGTCTTACCCGATATCAATTTTGCACAATCTAGGGGGGTGGCATTGTAGATAATAGTGTCATGGAGTTGGGGATTGATAGAAAAGTATAAATTCAAACTTGTAAGAAAAAAATAAGGATTGACCACCTTCATTTACCTATCCTAAGTGGTAATTTTTGGGGTGAGGAGTGAATGGAAGAGCCAACTCTAGCTAACTAAACATTTGATAAAAATATATGCATGCAACCATGTACAAATGAAGTATGAATATAATATATTAATATTAAGCACATATTATATTTAAGGGATCTCATATTTAATCCCTACCCTATATCCGTGCATGGGAGGCCAATACCACATTGATCTTACAAGGGTATTTGCATGAACTTCTAAGAAAGATAGTATATTTATTAGTAAAGTTTAATAGTGAAGGAAATACAATTTCATATGAACATATTATAAATTATGAATGCAAGTTAGAATTACTTAAGATTGTTCAAAATGATGTTGTTTTTAGGTTGTTTCCACTCACCTTTGAAGAAGAATAAACTTGTGGAATTGGTATAATATCCTAACATCGTCTTGGAGACAACACAAGTATATATTTGTGATTATTTTATTGTTTTTTAAATTTATTAAGCTATATGTTTGCATGTTTTTTGTAATTTTTATTTTAATTAAAAAAAACGACCTAATTAATATGAACTCCCTTATTAAATTGTAGCAGAATAATTAAGATGGAACCTGGAAACAGTCAAAACCCTACAAAATCACATGAAGGTGTAGAAAACGCCAACCCACCACAACCACCAAACATAAACACACAAATTGATGAAGGATTGACCACTTTGAGATCAATTGTCCATGACTTAAGGGGTACAAGAGAGCCTAGTCGATTGTCATTGGAAACTTCATTGGACACCATTGTATCTTCCATTACAAGTGACCAAGGGAAATTAACTAGTATTTATGAATATAGGGCTAGGATGTTCAAGTATTATAGGGATGGACGCGATAAAAACCAAGTCTGAGTCTTGAACATTTTGAACAAGATCTGATGTCTCTATTGATTGATCCTAGATATGGACTACAACCACCTATCAACAAGAAACATATTTGTATGGATTGTTGCATCCACCCGCAATTTAGTGATAACTAGATGAATAGATGGTTCATGGTGTTTGACAAACCTCCCTGCAATAATAGGGAGGTGCCTTTATATTTCTTGAGGAAATTGTGGGCGGAATTTATTTTGGGTCACCATATCAACTACTTTGACATTGGTGATTTCTAGGGGGTGGGTTGAAGCTTCACATGGGATAGACAACATGTTAAGCATGACACTATGCTAGGTCCTCATCCTCCTAGGCGAAGGCCTAACCCCCCTTCCCAATATCCTCCCATTGCAGAGAGCATCCAAAAGGCATATATATCTTTATCAGCGTTGACTCAGAGTCTGGTACAGCATGGGAGTTTTTTTACGCTATTTCGGCAAGAGGTGTCTACTGGTGATGTTAGAAGAGGGGTTGGAACTTAAACCCCTACAACATAGTGCAGCCAAGAGAGAGCACATGGACAGAGCATTCGTTCATGTGATCCTCATATATGCTTGAGTTGTGGGAAAAATTGTTATGGGTCGATGGAGGCCAATGGACATCAGATTTTCATGGAGGAGGTTAGCATATATATATATATATATATATATAATGTGTATCCATTCCAATATCTTATTATACAATGTTTTGCAGTTGTTACGCCGCTATAGAAAACCTTGTACGTCGATAGATGCATTGGTGTCTGTCTCCATCATTGATGCAGCAATATATGTAGCATATTCATTATGTGTAGCGCATGCATAGGTATGTGTCATATTTGATAAATTCACCATAGTGATTTCTTTATTTTTTTTCATCCTCAAATATAATGTTCTTGTGTTTCTACAGATTTCGATACCATACGATGATGAGAAATGCCCACCTGGGATGGAAAAGTCACCACCTTCACAGGTATCATGTGTTGAGTTAAATCTCTTTTAAATCTCAATTTGTTCTGTTTATGTTGTTGAATTTTACTTTTTTTTATTAATAACAATATTATTAATATGTATGTAAGTTGTTGATCTTTTCTCCAGTTGCAGGGGTAGTCCATTCCTTGGGCACCCTACCATGACTCTTTGGTTAAATGTTTCTAGGACAAGGGTTATACCATCCCTTGTACAACCCATGGGGGTTTATCACCGCTCACCCCCACCATATTTCATATCCCATGCATCCTCAATGGTTTCACTCGCAGGACACCCATCTGCACCACCTCTTCCATCACATCCATCCACGATGAATGCACACGTACACCACCCACCCCCACCACCATTTCCATTTTCACCATCCACCAAGGCTACCATAGTAGATGTTTCCTCAGAGCAGGTTGTACAACCGAGCGCTCCACCTACTAGAAACTCTCCACCATTTCCCAAGTTATTCACGGTGAGATAATGTATTGATGATCAAATTTTGTGTATCATGAATGGAATTGATTTTATGCATATTTGTTTGAATTTCATGATTTGACCCTGTTATCACCCTATAATTTCCAAGGGTTGTAGAAGAGTAGAAGAAATTAACAAAGGTAACTACCAAACCAATTTGGAAGCTGGGATCTAGCCCTGCCAGCTTCATAGAGAGATATTTTTGTATGATTTAGATTTGTTTAATTTTTAAATGTTAGGCTAGTTATGAAAGTTCAAATTTGTTTGTTTGTTTGTAATAATTGGCTGAAAGAATGCTTAATTTTCCATTGGGATATGGGGTCTTTATTTAAAGATGAGGATTAGATTCAGATTTTTATAAGGTTTTATTCACATGGGAAGGGTAGTAAAACTGTTGGATCTATTTAGATTAAATGAGATGAATAAGAGGGAAAAGAGGGGAAAGTCCACTAAGAAGAGGAACAGTTAAGAATTCCTTCACTCGGTTTCAGATTAAAACATGCAGATAAGTAAAAAACCAGAGACAGAGTATATAAGATAAATTATGTTCTATTGACTTTATTTTAATGATTAGAATTGTAAATACATGAAATGATTACAGAGCATAAGAAAACATAAGACAAAGAGAGAAATACATCACCAACAATCTGACACAAGAATCCTGTGAATAAGCCTTTTTATTATTGGTCGATCCTTTGAAAAATTACACAATAGCTCCTAGGTGAAAAAATCAACACTCAATACTTCGAAGGGAGAAGTATTTATAAAACTATTTTACATAAGATCTTGTCATAAATGAATAGGATATTATGGAGGAAATATATAACTAATTAGATCTCTAAGATACAAAATATAGGAATTTGTTGATTTGTTCGGATCCTTTGTGATGATTTGATGGAAGTGGTTGGTGACTCATATATTTGACTTTGGTTAGCTGCTCCATGTTGACTCGAACCTCAAAACTATCTTTACTCAAGTAAAGTGCACAGATCTTCCCATATCTTTTTACCTGGGATGGAAATCTTGAGTAACTTTTTGTATATCTCATCCATTTCAGTATACTTAGCAAAAGGAGGCTTATTGATGAGGATATGTTTTATATCATGTTGAATACTCAGGTCCAACTATAATGTCTCTAGGAAATCTTTACCGGTAATGCTTCCTTGTATCCCTGCAAACTTTGAACTGTCCTTTTCCACTGCACTTAATTTTTGTTTGTAATCTGACAGAGTGATCATTTTTTCATTAAGTACTAATAGTCTAGGAAGACCTTTCTTATGTAGCACTTCAAACTTGTTGAAAAATATTTGCACTCCTATGTCCATCACTTGAGCCTTTTCTTCTAGCTACAACATTAATCCTTTCTTGGTTAGGAACTTCTTGATCTCAAGGATGGTCTCTATTTTTTCTTCAATTTCCAATTCTTCTAACTCCTACTTGTTTTTGGAGTTTAGAAATATGATGAGTTCAGTAGCCTATGTGGGTCTTTCTCGTAATTCCTCTTTGATGGTCTCAATTGCTTCCTTGGAATTTTGTACTAACTCATACTATTCAAATATAATCTGTAGGGATGGCCATATTTTTTACATTGACTTGCTGATATCCACCCAAATTTTTTCCTTAGCTTGGGCTAAGGTCTTTTCCATGAAAGTCTCTTTCTGTAGTTGTTGTAGTTGTTGACTGATCCTTTAATACTTATGAATCTCTGATTGGTGACTGGCTTGGAACATGAACTTCATCTCCTACAAATTATTTACCTCTTCCTGCAATTTTATGATCTCTTCCCCTTGGATGGACATGTCTTCCATGGACTTTACAAGTTTCTCATATGCATCTGAAACTTGTACTAGGATTGTTGATGGAATTTTTGTTGATGTAGATGCTTCTGTTGTTATAATTCCTATCAGAGGGACTGCCGCCAGTGGAATCATGGCCATATGCACATTTTATTCCTTCTCTTTTATCAGTTTATCCATTTATGCTTCCATTTCTCTTATCTGTGCATTATGTTCCATGATAAGCTTCAACATTTCTTCATTGTGGCCTTTAGTCTCAGCCACTTATTTGGCTTGTGAATCCTCTATAGCTGGAAGCTTCAACTTCTTTATCAGAGATGCTATATCAACAGTATTTTTATTCAATAACTCTTCTACTACCTTGACATTTGTTGGTCCATACCTAATCTTCAGCACCAATTCTTCTAGTGATTTAATTTTGTTGTCCTTAGCCAAAGAAGAGATTTTATTCAGCTTCAATTGGGATTGAATGTTGTTCAGGGACACCTGCAAATTTGAAGCAATCATTGAGGTGTTAGTCAAGGTAGATAATATCATATCTCCTGTCTGCATATGCATATCCATCTGGTCCACTTGATGGACATCCTTCACATCAAGCTCAAATGAAGTCTTCTTGTAGTCTGCAATTGTTTTGGGATGAGGAACTTGTGCTTGCAAGAATTCCATTTGAATTATTCCTCTCTCTGTTTCAAATGATGACATCAACCTATGTTGATTAATGGAGGTCTGCTTCTAGAACTGAGCATAGGTGTTGTTGTTGAGGAGCTCATTTCTCTATTTGATTTGTTTGTACTTGTCAAAAATATTTGACTATGTTTGCTCATGAGTTGATTCAGCTGACAAAGTAGTGTCTTTTTGTTTTTGATATGATGATCTAAAAACTATGAACTGACTGTCTAAAAAGGCTAAAGAGTGTTGTCCCTCCATGACTATGGTGGACCACATTTCTCCTTCCTTGAGCAAGTATGGTGCATGGATGGTTTTGTCCCTCTTTCTATAAACTTGGAAGTCCTCGGCTAATACCTCTGTGACTGAAGGAGAAACCTCCTTTATTGATATATTCTATGTTTTCCTTTGAGGTGTGTTGGTATGTGAAGCAGTGACAGGGGAAGGTTGTTCCTATGTTTCTAGAAATGAGTTTTCTTGCCATTCTGTCTGGTTCATATACTTCTCCACTTCTGGCTTCTGTGTGTGAGCATAAGGAGTTCTCCTTTGTTTGACTCTGAGCTCTGGCATGACACCAAATGGGTCATAATATCATGTGGAACTATGATTAAACCTCATCTATTTCAAAAGGTTATATGCATATTCTCCTGTTGATTTGTTGTTGTAGATGAAAGGGCCAATTTGAGTCTTGATTCTGAGCTATTGTTTCTTCTTGACTGCAAAAAAATGGATGTCATTTGAATTCACCATATGTATTATGTATTCTAGTGAAAATATCCTCACAAGGAGGTATTTGAGCAATCTATAAGGTGGCAACACACATCCATACACTCTTATCTCTGTGTGGTTTTGGTATAAATACCAATCCCCTATCTTATCTAGATCAGAGAGGTGGAGGATTCTCTGAATCTCTTCACTGATCCTTGGATTTGTGTTGTTGTTCAGCATGCAAACCACTGGGTGATAAAACTGGTCTATGAAGTCCTTGAAGTTGTAATCTATAGATTTTTTCATCACCAATGAGGTCCATGAGGTCACTGACTGTGGGTTTCCTTCCTGGTTCAATTTCTGAAATGCACATGGAAACCTATCTGAATGAAAAAACAAGAACATATACACCAAGACTGAAGAATATATGAACATTCCTTCTATTGGGAACCTGAAAAGATGATCATGAATGTTATCAGCCAGAAACTCACTAAAGCTGAATTTAATTGTGGCTCTATCTTTTGTGGAAAATATGGATAAAAAACCTAGGATAGGCTCATCTACCCATTCATCTGAGAAATAACCTAACAGGTAACAAATAATGGAAATGATATGGTTGGACTTGACAAAGAAGTTGGAGGATGAATAAGGAGGATTTTTCTTAGGCAATTGGGCATCTTCTGGCAGAAAAATCTCAAAAATCAGGTCTCTTTGGGGGAAGGTGAGATTCTGGTACAGGTCATTAGGGGCTTCAATGGAAAACGGGATTGCAGATTCACTTCCTGGGATTTGCAACATCTACTCAATGGATTCAGGGGTAATTTTGAATAGGGTTTCACCATAGGAGGAAACAATGGCCCTTTGGTCGGGTGAATAACGATCTTGGCATTTCAGGGAAAATTCGGGGAAATGGTAAGTCTGAGGGAACATATACAGAGGAAAATTGGACTCCCAGAGTCCAATTTCATCGCTTTGATCCAAAAATATGTTCTTTAGCCAAGAGTGCAATTCGAAGAAGTCGAATTCACACCTTGGTTCTGTGATCTTTTAATCCTTATCTGCTAGGGGGATGCGATCCAGGTCGACAAGAGGGCGAATGATCAGGTTCTCAGATGTATCAGTAGATTTGGCCTTGGGGGGCATTATTAATAGAGCTTTAAGGTAGAGTAATGGCGGACTGTAATTACCCAGGTAAATTGCGCCTATTGACCGTGAGAAGTCATGGAAGTTGGATTGACCATTTTTTTTGGTGCATTGTCCACAATGTCTTCATCAGAAAATGACGTTACAGGGTGAAGAAACGGGGTTTTACAGCGTGATGGAGGTGTATGTTATGGTGCGGGGTGATGACGGGGCGATTAACGGTCACAGAGAGTGATTTGATTGGGTAACAGGTATGTAGGATGGGACATATGGAAGGTGGAAGTGGGGTACGGTGGCAGAGTGAGGTGAGTGGTATTGGGTGGTGGTTTGGTAGGATTTC
>ML796661.1:171673-204377 GCA_009831015.1 Picea engelmannii
TCGATTTGGGCACTAATGGATGTCACTGTTGACAACTTGTGAAAAAATTACCCACTACATGACAAAAGGTATTATATGTTAGAAACTTAGGATAAAAAATATGAAATGGGTAGAGCTAGGCTTACCTTTATCCACTTTTACACCCTGGTCTTATTTTCCTAAGCTAGAAATACCAAATTTAATCAAACAAGGGGTATTTTGACATCCCTTTTCAACTTTTATTGAAATAAACATCACTAAACTATTTTCTAACCTAGGCATGTAACATATTAATCCAACTTATAATCTTGTATTAACTATTACTCTAACCTAATGTTGGCAGCCCTACATAATGTTTTCTCTTTAAAGTGACAAATGACAATTCCTGTAGCTGCCTATGCCTCATCCTGTAAATATTTCTATTTGAAGGTGACTATTCGGTTGTAAAAAGGGTGTTTTGATTGTTCCTACTTATTTTGATCTTTTGTTTCGTGCTTCATTCATGACTGAAAGCATGAATGAAGCATTAAAACTTTAAATCGTATTGCAATTTTATCTAAGGCTTGGTCCTTAAAAGGGTCAATGTGCTTACACCTCTTTTAATGAATGTTGTTTTTCTTTGAGATTATCATATATCAATGAAACACTTACTTTGAATTTCTCTTGGATTGTAAGATTATATTTTGGATCCTTTGTATACCAAGAATTGATTGGCATATGGACTATAGGCTTGTTCATTTTAATTTCTTGGTAAATCAACTTTGATTTTAAACTTTTGATTTACATTTGGATTGTAAAAATGCATCATCTACTAACCTTTGCAAATCAAGGATCCCATTGCATGTCATGGGAATTAAACACACTACGATCGTACCCTGTACCTCATTTTTAGCTGGCAATTTGAAGTGACAGGCCTCTCATGACAGATCAAGGTCTAGTGTTACGCTCTGTTTCCAAAACGTTCATCACCAGAACTGCCCGAATTTCATGTGTAAAACCCTTATGCTCACATTATGATCACCCTAGTGTGAGTTTTACTCCTTTGTTTTTGGCTCAGACTTGCCTCTGTTGTTGCTACCTCTTAAGCTCACAGTGAGTTCAGGTCGTTCATGTTACCATTTGTTCAAACCCTTATGGCCCCTGTTGTCTGATTTGAGCTAAATGGATCCCAAACTTTGTTGTTGTATGATGATGCGAGTGAGGATCTTAAGAGCTAGGGTTGGGATATGTTTATTGAGAAATTTGAGGGTTATAACTTGTGATTAGCCAAAGAATTTTCCCTTACATTTGATGGATGCAGAGCCAAGGTGGGTGATATGCAGTTGCAGATCACCGAAGAATTCTGAGTGAAGAAACAGGGCTTCCTCTCACTGGTCAAAGGTGGTTTAAAAATTTGAAGTTGGACGAAATACCCTTAAGTTTGTTTGTCACCTCCCAAAAAATTCAATGTTGTGAAAAAGGTATTCCGATCTCCTTACTCAAGGTTAGATGGCATGGTTTTTTGGCAGTTTTAAAAAAAATTGTCACCTTTGAAGGTCGTTTTGGCTTGGTGTTCTTTTACCACATACGATTGCTCATGCATTTTATTGGATTTCATTTAAACTTGTTGTTTTACCTACTAAGAAGTTTTTATAAAATGTCAAAGAGATATAAAAGGAAGAACTTGGATTCCATCTTATTTCACCATGGTTTGATTAAGTTACTGTTAGTTCATCATTTGAAAGCACTTGGTGACGATTGGGACGGTTTCATAGCTCATAATGGCTTTGTTAAAGTAAATCCTGTAGAGACCCCTATGGTGGATAAACCCATGATAGAGAAACCTTTCGAGTTCTCAAGTGTCAGGATAGACTTCTTGTATGAAAACCCTCGCGAAAGGGCATTTCCTAATAAACCTTTGTGTGAGAAACAGAATGCTAGTTATAGGGTTATTAAAACTCCTGAGCATGAACAAATTCTTTTCCCTAATCCCACTGTAAAAACTAACAACAAACACACACGCAAACATCCAAAGAAAAATCAAGAAATAGGGTTTCGTAATAAGAGGCATGGCCGACTCATTTCAAGGAGTCTACGAAATAAATCCAAAGCTCATGTGAGCTCAATCGATTCGATCGAGATCCATGACGATTCTGACTCCGAGATCGAGAGGTTTCTGGCACAAGAAGCTCTAAATTGTTCCGAACCAGATCAACCATTCGATTATGTGGATAATCTCCCATCGTGTTTGAAAGACAAGGAGGAATTTATAGGTATCAAAATCGTTCAAAGGCCAATAGTGGGTAGAAGTGATGTTTTACCACACAATTACACACTTCCTCAACCGATTTCTCCTGCTTCACATTGTGAAGTTTGTTTACATTAGATAGGTCAATACTACATAGACATCCCTATCCTTCAAGTGAGGATCAAAGATCTCGTGGCTCAAAATGACTCATTGGCAAATGAAAACCATGATCTCAAGACCAATTCACAAAGACAAGTAAAATGTTTGAAGAGGACATGCAATATCATAATAAAAAACGTTGACAGTGTCAAAGTTGTGATCAATTCTAAGATTTTTGATTCAAATTTTGTTATCAGATGGATGGTAAGATTGGTTTTCATCAAAATTATGCTTTCTATTATTTTTCTAATTAATCTAGATTGATTTGGATTTCTATTACTAATAATAAGACTGGCTACAGAATCGAGAATGTATGGTTCATCTTTTGACTACCTGCACGTCTGCTTTTTTTAGTTTATTTAATTCCATATTAGTTTATATTTATGAAGGAAAAAAAAAAAAAAATATGTTCTTTCTTTATCTGCTTCCCAGAAGTAATCATTTTTCACATTGATTTTCATAAGTTTCGATTAAAACTTACAGTTTGTAAATCATGTAAATAAGTGAGATTTGTATGTCTTATGCTTAAATACACCTACAACATTTACATTAGAGCATATGTACATATATATAGTGTTTATTAATTCGATAGTTTTTTCTTTCTTTTATTTGTTTCTTTTAGGATTTTTAGATTGGCTAACAGAGCTATTAAAATTGTCAGAACGAGTTACACCAAACGGCTTGGGTTACTTAGACAACCTCGGTCCGGACTCATTCTCCTAGTTGATGGACGGTCAATTTTTCCTACCAACAAATGGCACTAGAAGGAGGGCATGAATACAATTGATGGCACGTGGAAGTCGCAAGAATCCTCCCCCACACACTCTCTCCCCTATAGTAACACAGAGTCATTCTGACAACAACGTTACTTCTGAAACAACTTCCTCGAATGAAAATCCCCAGATTCTTGTTGAGCCAATAACACCAAACCCTCAAGGGTCCGACGTACAAGAAATTGTTCATCAGTTACTTTTAAGGACACAGTGATTTGGCCCATATCAGACAACCTGTAGGCCACTGAATCAACCTTTATATTTCTATGATATCAAAGAACAACTTGAAGGCATTGGTCTGATTTTAAACCCTCTAGGAGACAATCCTATCAATCCTACCAATAGACCTATTCTTAGAGTCAGAGGATTTGGTATTCCACCTTCCCCACCTCATTCATCTCCACCCTCTTCAGGAGGAGAGTCATTTGATGAAGGCATTTCATCATCTGAATCATCTCATCCTTCAACACCATCTTTACCCATGGAAAACCAAAACAATCCCGCCAGACCATGGCTCGATCAATATGTTGTGGTTGTACCTAGACCCCATCACCCTTTACCAAAACACCCAGAGAAATGGTTACCTAAGTTCTATCTAGATTCTAAGCAAATCGTCGAGGATCACATAAAGAAATTCATGCTAGCCATTAGACTCCGAAGTGTAGAACATGAAGATGTAGTATGTATAATTTTTCCTTACATGTTTGAGGGCAATTCCTCTACATGGTATTTCTCCCAACAACCTCACACCATTGTATCTTGGGACAGATTCGAAACCTGTTTCTTAGAGAAGTTCAAAGATGATAAATCTCCTGAAGTCTTGGTTATGGAACTTTCTAGCTTAAATATGAACCCTAAGGAGAAAGTAAAAGATTTTAACCAAAGGTTCCTCACATTAAAAAATTGAATCCCCACTGATTCAATGCCCACAGAACGCCTTATTGTGGCATATCACACTAAAGCTCTACACAATAATATAGCAATTTGGGATAAAAGGTATAAGAAGTCTACATTACTGGAAGCCTTCGAAGAGGCAAGCCAAATAGAAAAAGATATCTTGAGTTTGAAAGATAATCTTAGTAATGAGGCAAAAATAACCTCTTCTTCTAAGAAGAAAATAGAAATTCTTACTAGGCCTCCCCAAACCAAAACCCAATCAGAAACTGTAGACTTAGAAAGTTTGCAAAAGGTTGTCCAAAAATTATCGAATCAAGTCGTGGACTTGAAGATATCGGCCGAAGAAGCATCCTCATGCAAAGGAAGTTTTAAACCCCCTTTCAGAAAGCCTTTTCGCCCAAACTGGTCAAATCCGACCCCTGAGGGTCTAAATTTTGAAAGCTTACAATACGCTCTGCAAACTATTCTTGAAGCACATGACAACTTGGTCCCTCCTAAAAGTTCGGAAGACATAGTCGAAGACGAAGTAATTGAAGAAGAGGATTCATCTCCCAATATCTTCGGGCATTTCTCCGATAGTATTTTTCAAGCAAATTTTGAAACTGTCCCTCCTTACAACACTAGAAGCAAAACACAGAGTAAAACCTCTTCCGAAATAAGTACTAATGTGCATCCAAAACAATTAAAACAAGTTGAAACAAAACAGATTTTAGCAGCCCCAGTTTTAAAGTATGATTTGATTGAAGAACTAAAGAAAATCAGGGCTAATATTTATGTTTACGAACTTTTGAAATTCCCTCTTCTTCTGCACAAAATGCTTCAGAGCATTGCAGAAAATAGTAAAAAAAGTAATCTGAACAACAAAAAAATTGCAGAAATCAGTTCTAAAACAACTCAAAAGATCCCTGCTAAAGCGACACATGAACCCCCAGATAAAAGGGATCTCACTGAAAAAACTATATCAAATGTAGATAAAGTAATTTCAGGGAGAGCGGCTAAATATCAGCAGAATTTTGTTGTTGATACTCGCAAAAATGTCCCACCTTTCTTGTTAACTTTTAAAATTTTCAATAGAAATGTACATAATTGCATGGTAAATTCTGGCACATCATCAAATGTGATGCCCTTGTCTGTTTGCAAAACAATCAACGTAGAAGTCCAGCCTTCTAGTCTTAAAATCATTCAGCTCGATCAGACGAATGTTAAGGTAATTGGTGAACTAAAGAATGTGTTCGTTAGGTTATCTTCTAATCCTAAAGTTCACCAGATTATTGATATCATTGTTGTTGACATCCCTAAAGTTTATGGTTTATTTTTGAGAAAATGGATAGCCAAACAAAATTATGATTAACCGTGAACGTTACCTCAAGCTCACCGTGACGGATTTGAATGATGTTAATGAACCATTTACTGCTTCCACTAATTCACTTGAAATGTAGGGAATGAACACCTTCTTCGGTAACTTCATGGACGAAATTTCCCCTATCACCGATCTGGAACAACAGTTAGAGCTCATGACATGTACTCAGTCAACACCTTTATCGAATGTGCCAAACACTGCCGACAAAGCTCAGATATGGTCACTTTACTTCGATGGATCCAAATCCAAAGAAGGATTTGGTGCAGGATGTGTACTCATCGACCCGACAGGTAATAAAACATTCATCGCCTATCGATTAGAGTTTGAATCCACCAACAACATCGTTGAATACAAGGCATGTTTGCAAGGACTCAGGAAAGCTATAGATATGGACTATCACCACACCTGAAAAGTTACCAAACTGAGGTATGGAATCTAATGCAGAAATTTCCATCATTTAACATCAATTCCATTCCTAGATTAAGTAATTTTGAGGCTGACTTGTTGGCTAACGTCGCTTTTAAACTCTTTCCCGCAGAAGGTCTTTCTCCGAATGCATTTTTGATTGAGTTATTTTTCATACCATCGATCCCAAACAACGTCACTAATTGGAGAGTGTTTGATGATGATCAGCATATCATCATCTTTTTGCATATGGAGGACACTTTTCAAGGTGCAATTATCGATGAAGGCACTCACAATGAAAATCTCTGTAATTTCACAGTAATATCAGAGCCTAGATCTCCCGAATCAACATCTGATCTGGTAAACTCTATTCCTAAATCCATGGTAATACTAGGGAATTTGTATGATTTGCATGATAAATTCAGAAGGTCAGTAAATTGTAAAACGAATAGTTCTTCCTTGACTCATGAAATGATAAATCTAGGGACTAAAGATAATCTACAAAATATCAATCTGGGAATGGGATGCTACGAGCAAGAACGGTCCTCTTTTATAAAACTATTTAGAGAATTCAAGGATGTCTTTGCCTGTACATATGATGATTTAAAAACTTTTGACCCTAATATAATACAACATATCATCCCCATGAAACCCCAGACTCAACCTTTTTAGAAAAAGCTGAGAAAGATGCACCCTAAGTTGCAACCAACTATCAAGAAAGAACTAAATAAATTATTGAATGTGAATATAATCTTCCCAGTGAGACACACACAATGGGTGTCTAATCTAGTTCATGTAAGGAAGAAAAGTGGTGAAATTTGACTCTGTGTTGATTTTCGTAACTTGAACTGAGTGTTTGACAAAGACAATTATCCTATTCCTCCAATGGAACAAATTCTTCAGTAGGTATCTGGTTCCAAAAGACTATCACTGCGAGATAGTTTTTTGAGATATAACCAGGTCCTCATGTCTCCACCAGACCAGTTAAAAACCATTTTTCATACCCCATGGGGCACTTACACCTACAGGAAGATGCCTTTTGGGATTATAAATGTTGGGGCCACTTTCCAGAGAGCGATGGATATTGATTTTCGTGGTCTCATAAATCAATCTGTAGTGGTTTGTCTTGATGACTTTACTGTTTTCTCCAAAAACAAGAAAGATCACTTGTCTCACCTTAGGTTTGTCCTAGAATGATGTCGCAAGTATGACATATCTCTCAACCCTAAGAAGTCAATATTTGCAGTGGAACAAGGAAAAATTATTGGATTCATAGTATCCAGTGATGGGATGATCATCGATCCCAAAAGAACTCAAGCCATTTCCAAACTTCCTCCCCCCTCCTCCAAAAAATCTATGCAATCCTTTTTAGGCCAGATTAATTTTGTCAGAAGGTTTGTCCCAAGTTTCTCAGAAATGGTAAGGCCATTTCAAAACTTAATTAAAAAGTATGTTCAGTATCGTTGGGGACCACAGTAAAATCAAGCCTTTGAATCCATCAAAAAAATCATAGTGGAAGCCCCTTCCTTGATGAGTCCTGATTTCTCACAAGATTTCACTCTTTACACTTTCGCCTCTGACCGATCTTATGTTGTTGTGTTGACCCAAAAGAACATTGAAAGCAATGAAATCCCCATTTCCTTCATGAGCTCAGCCTTTAAATAAGTAGAGCTTAACTACCCGGCTGTAGATCAACAGGCTTATGCAGTTTTCAAAGTAGTGAAACATTTCCGATCATATTTGTTGAAATTTAGAACTAAAGTCATTGTGCCTTATCCTGTTGTTAGAAACTTGTTAGTACAAAAAGAATTGGGTGAAAAACGGGCAAAGTGGATGACATTGTTACAAGAGTATGACCTCGAAATAACCCTTGCACAAATTGTCATAGGTCAAAGCCCATGACAACTAGTGGCTGATTCAGTTGAAAAACAACAGAGTCAAAATAATGTCTTAATTGTAAATCAACATAGTGAAAATCAGATCTGTTGTACACAAGTTTTTGCTAATTCTTGGTTTGATGATATTAATTTTTATTTAACACACAATTCCACTCCTCGCCATCTCGATCCAAAAAATAGAAGAGCATTAAGACTAAAATATGCATCTTTCCAGTTGGTAAATGATGTAATATTCTGTAATAATTTTGACAATGTTCTCATGCATTGTTTGGAAAGAGATGAAGCAAAGAAAGTATTATCTGAACTACATGCAGGTGTAGTTAGTGGGAACTTCGGTGGAGACACCACTGCTCACAAGGTATTAAGAGTTGGGTACAATTGTCTCACGTTGTTCAAAGATGCCCATGCGTTATGTCGTAAATACATAATCTACCAAAAGGCTGTTGGATGAGTAAAAAAGACAACATTTCCTTTGCAGCTTGTTTTGGTAGATTCACCTTTTCAGCAGTGGGGTCCCGACATCATTGGGCCAATTAAACCCACGTCTTCACAACAAAATAAATACATCATTACAGCAATGGATTATTTTACCAGATGGTTCGAGGTTGCACCACTAAAAGTGGTAAACACTAATCAAGTGATATCTTTCCTTGACACGAATATCATTACTAGATTTGGCATTCTTGAATGTTTGGTTTTCGATAATGCTTCTTACTTTTTGTCCCTCGATATGAGTGATTTTTATTTGGAGAAGGGGATCAAACTTAAGTATCCTGCCAGCTATTACCCCCAAGGAAATGACCTAGCAGAATCAACGAATAAAAATTTGATCAAGATCATCAAGAGGACAGTTTCTGAAAACCACAAGAACTAGCACAACGCTTTTTAATGCACTCTGGACTAATAGGGTGACTCTGAAAACCTTTGTTGGTAATTCTTCTTTCTTTCTCATCTATGGAAGAGAATTGATTCTCCCTCCTCATGTTTTGCTTCCCTCTCTACAATTATCGCAGAAAGTTCAGGAAGAGGACTGCCCTCCTCTTGAAAGCTGAATTAATGCCTTGTTGAAACTAGAAGAAGTAATAGCACAAGCCAAGGAGAGACTGGATCAGCATTAGCAGATTGTGAAAGGCTGGTTTGATTCTAACTCTTCTTCAAATAGAAACTTTGAGGTAGGGGATTTTCTTCTCAAGTGGGATAAACCTCACGAAGGAAAAGGAGAACACACCAAGTTCCAGAACCTATGGTTGGAGCCTTTCATAATCGCTGAAAAACTAGGTCCCAGCTCCTTCCACCTACAAAGTTTGGAGGGACAGCCAGACACCTTCCTGGTGAATGGACAAGCTCTAAAGAGGTATTTTTCCTGATAAATTTCAAACCCACCTTCGTACATATTTTTTTTGTTTTCATTTTGTTTTCTAGTTTTTGGTTCTTTTCATTTTGTTTGTTTTCGTTTATCTATGGATAAGCTTATGTCTGTGTCACCTTTTAGTTCGTGAAGGGAAACCATAATGCCTCATGATGAAGAAACAATTAAGGTCATTCAGAACATCAATGTTGTAATTTGTTCAAACGCAGATTAGCTGAAGAAACTTTTTGTTCAGGATAGGTTTCCTGATTTCACTTTATAATTATGAGAAGACACGACCATCATCAAATCTCTTTACATTGTCCTTGATTTTAAAGAAAGTAACTCAAGTATGCCTTCTTGTCCCCGAAGAATTAGTTTCATCAGAAAACTAATTTCACATCATAATGAAGGTTGTCAAGAAAAAAAATTAAAGGCCAGAAAATGTCCAGTGTTCTGAAAACTGAAATTTTCAGCATCACCCCTCTCTTCTGAATATCATTAAATTTATGTCAGATTGTGAATAATTTCTCGAGAGTTGTGGAAGTGTTTGTAAAACAAGCCAAGATACTGAACAGGTCTGCTAGCATCGGGTAAATGCATGCATGATGCCAAGGCAACTTCATCGGGGTACTGAACAGGCCTGCTAGCAACGAAGTGATGTCGGGTTCAAGAAAATTATCAGAAATAAGTTTTGATATTAATCATAAATACCCTTCATTTGTACTAAAAATTATTGGATAGGGTAGAGGTGACAGAGTGGGGTTATTGACATCCCTGTCGAGGCTATAGATGCCTGCTGGCAACAGTGGCCCTCTCTGCAGTATCAGATCCATTGCCTTAAATATTGTTGCTCTCGTAATTAAAATGTGTCACCAGATTTCATTTGAACAGGAAGATATATGAAGTTGGACTATGTAATAATTGTTGAAATTTGATTGAGATGTTTGACGTCCTTCACTAGTTCTTTGATTTGTAACCATTCTAAGTATTAACATGAACTCGCCGGTGATGCAGAGATAACTGCTTCTCCCAATAAGTCTTCATTGTTGGCAGACCTACATAATTTTTTCTCTTTAAAGTGACAAATGACAATTCTTGTAGTTACCTACGCCTCATCCTCTAAATATTGATATTTGAAGGTGACTATTCGGTTGTAAAAAGGGTGTTTTGATTGTTCCTACTTATTTTTTTCTTGCGTTTTCATGCTTCATTCATGACTGAAAGAATGAATGAAGCATTAAAACTTTAAATCGTATTGCAATTTTATCTAAGGATTGGTCCTTAAAAGGGTCAATGTGCTTACGCCTCTTTTAATGAATGTTGTTTTTCTTTGATCTTATCATATATCAATGAAACACTTACTTTGAGTTTCTCTTGGATTGTAAGATTATATTTTGGATCCTTTGTATACCAAGAATCGATTGGCATATGGACTATAGGCTTGTTCATTTTAATTTCTTGGTAAATCAACTTTGATTTTAAACTTTTGATTTACATTTGGATTGTAAAAACGATTCATCTCCTAACCTTTTCAAATCAAGGATACCCATTGCATGTCATGCGAATTAAACACACTATGATCGTACCCTGTACCTCATTTTTAGCTGGCAAATTGAAGTGATAGGCCTCTCATGACAGATCAAGGTCTAGTGTTATGCTCTGTTTCCAAAATGTTCATCACTAGAACTGCCTGAATTTCGTGTGTAAAACCCTTATGCTCACATTATGATCACGATGGTGTGAATTTTACTCCTTTGTTTTTGGCTCAGACTTTCTTCTGTTGCTGCTACCTCTTAAGCCCACAGTGAATTCGGGTCGCTCCTGTTACCATCTGTTCAAACCCTTATGGCCCCTGTCATCCGATTTGAGCCAAATGGCTCCCAAACTTTGTTGTTGTATGATGATGTGAGTGAGGATCTTAAGAGACAAGGTTGGGATATGTTTATTGAGAAATTCTAAGGTTATAACTTGCGAGTATCCAAATAATTTTCTCTTACAATTGATGGATGTAGAGCCAAGGTGGGTGATATGCAGTTGTAGATCACCGAAGAATTTCTGAGTGAAGCAACATGGCTTCCTCTCACTGGTCAAAGGTGGTTTAAAAATTCAAAGTTGGATGAAATACCCTAGAGTCTGTTCGTCACCTCTCGAAAAATTCAATGCTATGACAAAAGTATTCTAATCTCCTTACTCAAGGTTAGACGACATGGTTTGTTGGCAGTTTTAAGACAATTTATCACATGTGAAGGTCGTTTTGGATTGGTGTTCCTTTACCACATATGATTGCTCATGTTTATTGGATTTCATTTAAACATGTCATTTTACCTGCGAAGATGTTTGTATAAAATGTCAAAGAGATATAAAAGGCAGAACTTGGATTCCATCTTATTTCACCATGGTGTGATTAGGTTACTATTAGTTCATCATTTGAAAGCACTTGGTGGTGATTGGAATGGTTTCATAACTCGTAATGGCTTTGTTACAGTAAATTCTGTAGATACCCCTATGGTGGATAAACCCATGATAGAGAAACCTCTCGGGTTCTCAAGTGTCAGGCCAAACTTCTTGTATGAAAACCCTCACAAAAGGGCATTGCCTGATCAGCCTTTGTGTGAGAAACAAGATGCTAGTTCTAGGGTTATTAAAACTCCTAAGCGTGAACAAATTGTTTTCCCTAATCCCACTGTAAAAACCAACAACAAACACCCATGCAAACAGCCAAAGAAAAATCAATAAATAGGGTTTCGTAATAAGAGGCATGGCCGACTCATTTCAAGGAGTCTGGGAAATAAATCCAAAGCTCATGTGATTTCTATCGATTCGATCGAGATCCATGACGATTCTCACTCCAAGATCGAGAGGTTTCTAGCACAAGGAGATCTGAATTGTTCCGAACCAGATCAACCATTCGATTATGTGGATAATGTCCCACTGTGTTTGAAAGACAACAAGGAATTTACAGGTATCAAAATTGGCCAAAGGCCGACAATGGGTAGTAGTGATGTTTTACCACACAATTACACACTTCCTCAGTCGATTGCCCCTATTGCACATTGTGAAGTTTGTTCACATTGGATAAGTCGGTACTACACAGACATCCCTATCCTTGAAGCGAGGATCAAAGATCTCGTGGCTCAAAATGACTCATTGGCAAATGAAAACCGTGAGCTCAAGACCAATGCACAAAGACAAGTAAAATGTTTGAAGAGGATAGGCAATATCATAATAAAAAATGTTGACAGTGTCAAAACTGTGATCAATTCTGAGATTTTGTGATTCGAATTTTGTTATCAGTTGGATGGTAAGATTGGTTTTCATCAAAATTATGATTTTTGTTATTTTTCTAATTAATCTAGATCAATTTGGATTTCTATTACTAATAATAATACTGGCTACAGAATCGAGAGATTTTGTAGCCAAGTCAATTTCTCATATTAAATTTAGTAATGGATAGTTAATAAAATATTTGATTTCTTCATTTCGTTTTTCTCAGGATAGAATGTAATTGAAGCTGGGATGGAGCATGTTGGACTTGTTCGATTAGCTATTTTCCTTTGCTTATTTTGTAAATAGGATGAAATTCTCATAAATACTGAAGATGTAGTTTGATCTTGAGTGGCTTCAAGCCCTCTATATTTGTAACTTTTAAATCTTTTTGAGATCTGATCCTATCTTAGAAGATAGGAAGTTTAACCTTTGTGAACTCTTTAAATACTCCATATTTTTGTAATGAAAGCATCTTGGCTGAGGGAAGAAGATGGACGACTGATTCCAAGACTCAATGAAACTGCATATATGCATTTTGGCTTTAGCCTTTTGTTAATGATGTTTTCATTTATGTCTTGTTAGTCCTAAAACATTTATAGGTCTGATAGCTTTATACTTAATGATCTATGATGTCTGGGATGTTTATATTATAAATATCGTCTATAATTTGTTGCTCATGATATAATTACTGTGATCATAGCTTCAATCAGAATGAATGGATTTATCTTTTAATTTTAATTGAATGATAAAATGCATAAGTTACTTCCATATTTATCTTGCTGTAATTATGTGCAATTATAAGATCGCAGGGTTTTATTAGTGTTTCCTCTTCTATCATTACAACTAAGCTGCCAATACATGTTTTGAATTTATTTAGAACAGTTATAAAGTTCATTGCAGATTTCTCTCTTGGACGTGGCAGCTAGATGTTCTTCACTCATACAGCCATTTGGATGCAACTCACTAACTAATAAGCAGGTCAGACCATTTGTATTTCTCAATTATGTCTTTTACATATTAATTAAATCAGAATGTATGGTTCATATTTCGACTACCTGCACATCTGCATTTCTTAGTTTATTTAATTCCATATTAGTTTATATTTATAAAGGAAAAACAAAATATATTTGTATGTGCTTTCTTTATTGCTTCGTAGAAGCAATCAATTTTCACATTGATTTTCGTAAGTTTCAATTAAAACTTGCAGTTTGTAAATCATGTACATAACTGAGATTTGTATATATTCTTCTTAAATACACCTACAACAGTTACATTAGAGCATATGTACATATATAGTGTTTAGTAATTACATAGTTTTTTCTTTCTTTTATTTGTTTCTTTTAGGATTTTTAGATTGGCTAACGGAGCCATTAAACCCGTCAGAATGAGTTACACCAAACGACTTGGGTTACCTAGAAAACCCCAGACTGGACTCGCTCTCCCAGTTGACGGACGATCAATTTCACCTACCAACACCTAACTAATTTGGCCAATATTAAACTATTTGACCAAACTTATTCACTAACCTATCTAATTTGGCCAAGATTAAACCGTTTGACCAAACTTACTCTCTAACCTATCAACATAAATTCAAAAATTTTGATCATGATTATACAATATGATTCAAACTAAATTTATTTTTCATGGGGTTATATATATATATATATATATATATATATATATATATATATATATCTTTTATTATTTTTATACCCTCTTTTCATTTTTTCCATTTTATTCTTTTTCTTTTTCTTTTCTTTTCTTTTATTTTTCTTTTCTTTTTCTTTTTCTGTTCTTTTTATAAATCATTTGCGGAACAAAATATTATTTACGATGAAATATGACTAAAGGAAGGAATTTCAATCACCATGTGATACTATGAAATATAGGGTTATAAAAGTGGCTCCACTTGGGGATGGTGCTCTCCTTGTGAGGTGCCAAGAACCATATACATGTTGCCTTGAATCCTCTTCTCCAATACTTTTCTGCATTTTGATTAGCTTTATTGTAAATCTAAATCTGGTGACACTGATCAGAGGCTTAGGGCCTTCTCTTCGAGTTTCAACCACTGATAAAATTCACCCACACCAGACATAAAAAGTAAAATGGTATTTACAATTAAATGAGTGAGAAAAACTTTCATTCATGTGAAACATAGTGCTTGAGCATTCTACCATTGACAATTCCTCCAAGAATATCTGCTCCATCCATATCCTTGATCAAAAATTCATTACTTCCTCTGTATGCATGCATTGTGAATGGCCCTTTCCATAGATTCTCAAATTTTCCATGTTTTCCCTTTTCTTCATTCCTTGAGTCCCATTTCGGTACTCTGTCTCCTATCTGGAAGTCATCAGCCTTGGTCCTTTTGTCATAGATTTTCTTGATATTTTCCCAAATCACCCGAGTTTGGTTGTAGAAATCTTCTCTAGACTCTTCTTTGGATGTCATTTGGTTCTACCTGTACTTCCTGCAGTAATTTCATGACTGGGACACCTAAATAAGTAGGAAAGACAACATCCATTCCATAGACCAACTGGTATGGGGACATACCAATTGACCTCTTTGTAGTAAGTTTGTCTTCCCATAGTGCGTGTACCAACTTATTGTGCCATGATTTGTTTTCTCCTGCAACAACTTCTTGATGATGTTGACCAAACTCTTGTTTTAAGACTCTGTTAATCCATTGCCCTGAGGGTAATAAGTCATAGAGTGTCCTAAGTTGATCTGATATTTTCTGCAGAACTCTATCATCTTATTTTATTTGAATGTTGTTGCATTGTTAGTGATAATTTTCCTGGGACATCAAAATCTAGAAAGAATGTTAGTTTCCAAAAACTTAATGATCACAACATCAGTGGCTTTCCTGGTGGGTACAACTTCAATCCACTTGGTGAAATAATCAGTGGTTGTGAGAATCCACTTGTGATGGCCTGATGAAGGTGGATGGATTTCTCCAATGAAATCCAAACCCCATTGTTGAAATGGATATTCAACTGAAATTGGTTTCAAGGGTAAATGCATAAGTTTCCTTTTGCCTTCAAAGATTTGGCATTTATGACAGGAGGTCACTTTCTTGTGGACATATGAAAATAAAGTTGGCCAGTAGAAACCAGCTCTTAGAATTTTATTAGCAGTGGTATTCCAATTCAAATGTCCACCATAGTCTCCTTCATGGAATTCCTGCAAATATTTATCAACTTCATCTTTCAACAAAAAATTTAGTATAATCCCTCCAACATATTTCCAATACAAATTTCCATTTAAAATACAATACTTCATAGCTTTGAGTTTCAAAAATATAGCTTTAGTTTTAGTTAAACCAGGAGGATATTGTAGATGATGTAAAACAAAAATAAGGTCTGCATACCACGGAGAGGTTACGAAAACCTCTTTAACGTGGGGAGTCACCTGCTCTTCTTGTTCATCAACTGCAACTAGAAAATTGATATCCAAATCATGAAAGTTGGACTCAGCCATCAGTTTGGCTAATCCCTGACCCTTGACAAGCTTGTTTGGTTTTATCTCAATGTCATATTCAAGGATCAAAACAAGTCATTTACCCCTTCTTCAATCTAGACTATTTTGGCTCAGAATATCTTTCACCACAGAATTTGGGACATAAGCAATAATGTGTGAGTGGAGAATATATACTCTAAAATCTTTAATTTCTTTCACCAAAGAAAAATCTTGTTTTTACATGATGTTATAATTTAATGCAGTATCTCTCAAGGATTTACTGAAGAAATAAATAGGTTGTTCATGACCTTCATTGTTCGTATGCAAAAGAACTACTACAATGGTATGCTCAGAGGCAAAAGATAATAGGAGGAAATATTTTGTACAATCAAGGATGATAAGCATAGGGGCTTGTGTCAAGGCTTGTTTCACCTGATCAAAGGAATGTTTTTCTTATATGGTCCATTTTATTTTTCTGTCTTTTTTCAACATATTTTTTATATTTCTGAGAAGTTCTGCCAAGTTAGGGATAAATATTCTTAGAAAGTTTATTTTGCCTATGAAAGATTGTAATTCTTTTATGTTTATGGGATGATCTATTTTTTGAATGGCTTCAATTCTGTTAGGATCTATTTTGATTCCATACTTGGATATGATGTGTCCTAAAAGTTTACCTTCCTCTATACCAAACAATGTTTTCTTTGGATTTAGTGAGATTCCAAATCTCCTGCATTTTTCAAAAACTCTTCTAAGGTGGAGTAAGTTTTCTTCATCTGATTTTGAAAAAACAGTTATGTCATTCAGGTATATAACAATGAATCTTCCAAGTTCATCCACAAAAGAAATATCCATTGCTCTCTGAAATGTGGCAACAAACATTCATTAAACCAAAATGAATTTTCACATACATGAAAGTGCCCCAATGTGTATTAAATGTTGTTTTCTCTTGATCATAAAGGTGGACTAAAACTTGGTTATAACCATAAAAACCATCTAACAGAGAAATTCTACTGGATCCAACTACCTTATGCAAAATATGGTCCATTTTGGGCAAGGGATAGTTGTCTTTGACAGAGACTTTATTAAGGTTTCTGAAACCGATACACAGACTGATTTCTCCACTCTTCTTTCTGGTTGGAACTAAATTGGACACCCATTTAGAAAATCTCTATGAGACAATGATTTTAGCATCATACATCTTTTTTATTTCCTTTTCAATTAGAGGCATCAACTTTGGGTTAATTATCCTAAGTTTTTGTTTGAAAGTATTTTGATCTTCTTTTATGGGTATTTTGTGTTGTATAATTCTAGTATCGTAGGATTTTATATCTTCATAGATCCATGCAAAAACATCTATAAATTCTTTGAACAATTCTATATATTTTTGTTTTTGAGCAGGAGGTAAATATTTTGACAGTTTAATCATTTTTGGTTCCTTTTCAATTCCCATGTGACAGTCCTCAACTTCTTTTCCAGTAGGTTCAATTTTTGGTTTTTTAGCTACATCATCAAAATCAAACAATTCTTCCAATGGGACTAATCCTCTAGGAAAAACATTATCCTTTAATTGCAAAAAATCCAAATCTTCTTATTTTTTATTCATTTCTTCTAAATATGTCTTATTTACACTTTCTTTTCAGTCATCACTATCTACATCAATATTTGCACATTCAAAGTCATTTTTTGATTGCAAAAAATCATCAATCTATTCATCATTTCCAAAAACTTTCCAATACCTGATGTTTTCTGGGACAGCATGTCTGCACTTCACCTCAACTGTATACTGGCGATTAGGTTGGCATGGTATCTTAAAAGTGGTTGTTGAGGTAGCCAGACCATCAGAAAGTATTTTTTGGTCTTTGGGAATGTCCTGCAATCATATTCAGTAAAACATTGCAAAAAATCTAGAACATCATTTTTTTAGGCTCTCAGTCTTGGGTGTTTAGTAGAGTACTCACCTTTGATATGTTTTACTATGAATTAAGAATCACCCCTTATTGAAATTATCTTAGCACCAATATTTTTTAACAATTTCAAACCAATAATTAAAGATTCATACTCAGCTATATTATTGGTACACTAAAAATTCAACTTATAGGAATGACTTTATGTATATCTTTCTTTTGAATTTGAAACCCATGCTCGATCTCCTGATCCTTCCTTACTGACAACACCATCAAATTATAAACTCCACGGAGGTTCTTTTGGTTCATCAGGTTGTATCATCATTGTTTTATCTTCTTTAGGGGTTGTTTTATTTTTCTCCAAGTTATAAACATCATCCTCCAAATTTTCAATTTGTCTCTCCATGTCTCCATCATTGTATAAAATAAAAAAGTCAATATCAGAATGAACATAATATAAGGGGTAATTATGTGGTTTATCTTGACTACTGACCATGTATTTTATCAGTGTCTCCCTGTATAATCTCCTCTGCTGACCAAATAATGGGATGGTGGCATAAGACATGTCTAATTGTAGGGTCCCCTGTAATTTGGCTCCCCATGAGAGAGATAGTAACATGCCATACTTAGGATGTATGTCTGCAACAACAATGTCAATTACCATGCTCTTGGCTAGGATTTGAGCTAAAGTAATACATAAATCTTTGATAAGACCTATGCATTTAACTTTACTTGAATCAAAAGAATATAAATTCTTGTAATTTCTAGTTATATCAAGTCATAATTTCTCCATAACAGCCTTAGGCATAATGTTGTGAGAAGCACCAGAGTCTAGCATGGCATTGTGCAAATTTTTGTCATGAATATTCAAACTAACATAAAAAGGAGGTACAACACCACTTTCAGGTTTTCCATCAACTTCAGGCCCAAATAATAACTATGGTTGATCATAAAAAATGTTTACTATGTTTGTACCCATTCCTGGCTCTATGTTCAGAGATTTGATCACTTGTGATCTGTAAGCATTCTTATTCATTAACTCTGTCAGAGAAATAGGTATTTTGAGGTTTGTCAATTCACTTTCCAGGCTAAATGAGGTTGGAGTTTTATTTTGATTAGGGAGATTTGTTTTCTCAACAACATTATTCTGTGAAGTATCTCTAGGCTAAGTGGTGGAGGGAACATCAATTTGAGTTGTTTTTTATACGAAGTCATATACTCTTTTTGTTGGGACCTCTGAATTTTTCTTTGGAGGGGTATCAGGAACTTTCTTGGTAGGTGTATTTGTTGTCTTTTTAAAGTCAGAAGTTTTCTTGGTTGGATTATCATTGGAATTATTACTTCTCAAGTTATATTGTCTATGAACTTCTATTATTGCATTTTCAAAAGCTTGTTTTTATGATTCTTCCTCATCAACTTCACTTTGCGAATGAAGGAAAAGATCTTGTTTTTCTTGGGTAAGAAAAATAGAATCATTATCATTTATTCCCATAAGGTTAATGTGAACATCATCAAGTCCCTCAATTGTTTATTCCCCTTCATTAACATAATTTTCTTGGAAAGGTGGCCTAATATGTTGATGAGGGCCTCTTTGTTCTATTTTTTCTCTAGGTTCTCTTCATGGATGATTTTAGGGGCTAAATTTCACTCATGCACTAATTTTCCATGGTTTTTCCTAGAAAAGGATTCGCTATTCTAAAAATAATTCTCCCAAATTATAAATGATAAAATTATTTTACCTTAAAAATCGCCAAAAGTTTAAACAAACTATATAAAATCCTTAGAAATTTGAATATTTTTACAAAACTATCGCCAAACATTTTATAGTTGGCATATGAAGGATTAGTAAGATTCGCCAAGGTTTCTACATTTTAAAATAAACTTCCATCCTTAAAATCATCCTTGGTTCTCTTTGTTTGATTTGGGGAGGATTTCTCCTGAAATTAGGATTTATGATTTGGGGACCAGGTTGATTTTCTCTAGGTGGATTTCTATTAGTAATGTCTAATCTTTCCATCATTATTTCCATTGTTCTTACTAAGGATTCTATTTTAGCATCAAAAGAAGAGGTGTATGGATCATCTTTGATAGTTACTCTCCTCTCTGTTCTTTGTCTAGCTCTCTTAGCTAACAGATTTGCCTCTACACTCACAATGCATTTTTTAATTTCTTCCAAAGTTGCAAGGTTTGTCTCTCTCAATTGATAAGACATATCAACATAAAAAACATCAGGGAATTTGATCAAATCCAAGCCTTGAGGAGGTTTAATGGTTGTTGGAATTGCATTATAAAGATTTTTAAATCGAGTGAAATAATCTTGTACACTTTCCCCTTGGTTCTTTTTAATATTTCCATATTCAGATAATATTTGAAGTGGATTTTTATTAACTTCTCATCTATTGAGAACAGATTGGTGAAAGGCAGTAATGTCATTAAGGCTAGAAGTTGGTAAGGTTTTGAACCATTTCTTCACTTCACCAATTAAGATTTGGGAAAACAACCTCATTTTGACATCTTCCTCATCTACTTCTTACAGGTCAAAGAAGTCATTCATCTTGTCAACATGTTGTTGTGCAGTCATACTTCCAGTCCTATCAAATTGAGGAATCCTAGTTTGATAATATTAGGGCATATTATGTAAGGGAGCAACCAAAATAAGGGGAGCATACCTTGCTTCCATGATTGGTGGAGGAGGATGGATAACATGAACTCTTGTGGAAGGTTGGATGGTAACCTATAAAATTGTTGGAGAAGTGGTGGAATATGTGGAAGAAGCAGGGCTGGAAGATATAGGATGAGATATTTGAGGATTGATAGAAGATGCAGATATGGTCAGGGTAGAAATTTCAATAGACTATTGAATGTAGGCTTTGTGCAAAGATTGATCAAAGTCTGATGCTAGATCTTGTAACTTTTCAAAGTTTTGAACTATTTTTTTATCAAGATCTACTCCAGGAGAGTGTCTTTCAGGGGTTCTAGGTTGGAGGATAGCTTGATCTAATACTGTTTCATCCACAAAGCTATCATATTTGGTTCTGAAAAGGATATGCTCAAAAGGTAGATAAAACTGGATGTCTTGGATTGTGACAAACTTCTCTGGAAGAGAGGTGGCCCTAGGAGGAGGACTACTACTCCCTTGACTTTCTGATGTACTTCTTTTTCTAATCAATTTCTCAGGATTATATACTACTTTTAGAAGTTCTGGATCATGATAAGATCTGGTATGAATTCTTTTTGGAGACAAAACTTAAATCTTAAAAACCTAATTAATTATTTACAAAATTTTACAACCTCTGAACATTTATCTCTTGAAATTTAGATCTTTGATTGTTCAAAAATAAAGTTTCTTACTTAGAGAATACAATTTATAAAGTTGGAAAATTTGTTCAGTTCCCTAGTATGGTCACCACTATGTTATCACTCTGTAATTCCCAAAGGTTGTAGAAGAGTAGAATAAATTAACATAGGTAACTACCAAACCACTTTGGAAGATAGGATCTAGCCCTACCAGCTTTAGAGAGGGATCTCTCTATATGATTTAGATTTGTTTAATTTTTAAATGTTAGGCTAGTTATGACAGTTCGAATTTGTTTTTTTGATTGTAATAATTGGATGAAAGAATGGTGAATTTTCCATTGGGCTATGGGGTCTATATTTAAAGATGAGGATCATATTCATATTTTAATTAGGTTTTATTCACAAGGCAGGGTAGTAAAACTGTTGGATCTATTCAGATTAAATGAGTTGAATAAGAGAGAAAAGAGGGGAAATTCCACTAAGTAGAGGAGAAACTAAGCATTCCTTCACTCAGTTTCAGATGAAAACATGCAGATCATTACAAATCCAAAGATATAGTATATAAGATAAATTTTGTTCTATTGACTTTATTTTAATTATTAGAATTGGAAATACATGAAATGATTACAGAGCATAAGAAAACATTAGAAAAAGACAGAAAGACATCACCAACAATCTAACACAAGAATCCTTTGAACAAGACTTTTTATTACTGGTCGATCCTTTGAAAAATTACACAATAGCTCCTGGGTGCAAAAATCAACCCTCAATACTTATAAGGGAGAAGTATTTACAAAACTATTTTACATCAGATCCTGTCATAAATGACTAGAATATTATGGAGGAAATATCTAACTAATTAGATATCTAAGATAACAAATATAGGTATTTGTTGATTTGTTCAGATCCTTTGTGTTGATTTGGTGGAAGTGGTTGGTGATTCATATCTTTGACTTTGGCTAGCTACTCCATGTTGACTCGAACCTCAAAATTGTCTTTACTCAAGTAAAGCGCATAGATCTTCGCATCTCTTTTTACATGGGATGGAAATCTTGAGTAACTTTATATATATCTCATCCATTTCAGTATACATAGAAAAAGTAGGCTTACTGATGAAGATATGGTTTATCTCATGTTGAATGTTGATGTCCAACTGTAATGTCTCTAGGAAATCTTTACCGTTAATTCTTCCTTGTATCCCTGCAAAATTTGAACTGTCCTTTGACACTGGTAATCTGACAGAGTGATCAATTTGTCATTAATTACTAATAGTCCAGGAAGACCTTTCTTATGTAGCACTTCAAACTTGCTAAAAAATCTATGCACTCCTATTTCCATCACTTGAGCCTTTTCTTCTAGATGAAACATTAATCCTTTCTTGGTTAGGAACTTCTTGATCTCAAGGATGGTCTATGTTCTGTCTTCAATTTTCAGTTCTTCTAACTCCTGCTTATTTTTGTAGTTTAGAAATCTAATGAGTTCAGTAGCCTCTATGGGTCTTTCTCCTAATTCCTCTTTGATGGTATCAATTGATTCCCTGGCCTTATTTACTAACTCATGTTGTTAAAATATAATTTGTATGGATGACCATATTTCTGACATTGACTTATTGATATCCACCTAAATGTTTTTGTTACCTTGGGCTAAGTTCTTTGCGATGACAGTCTCTTTCTGTAGTTGTTGACTAAGCCTTTGATACTTATGCATCTTTTCTTGGTGACTGGATTGGAACATTGAATTCAGCGCCTACAAATTGTTTACCTCTTCCTACAATTTTCTGATCTCTTCCACTTCGATGGAAATGTCTTCCATGGACTTTACAAGTTTCTCAGATGCATCTGAAACTTGTACTGGGATTGTTGATGGAATTTTTGTTGATGTAGATGCTTATACTATTCTAATTCCCATCAGAGGGACTGCCTCCAGTGGAATCATGGCCATCTTCACATTTTGTTCCTTCTCTTTTATCAGTTTATTCATTTATGCTTCAATTTCTCTTATCTGTGCATTTTGTTCCATGATAAGCTTCAACATTTCAAGAGTTTATATCCATCTTATCCTATGGATATGTTGTTGCAGATGAAAGGGAAAATTTGAGTCTTGATTTTGAGTTGTTGTTTCTTCTTGACTTCAACAAAATGCATTTCATCTGAATTCACCATATGTCTTATGCATTCTAGTGAAAATATCCTCACAGGGAGGTATTTGGGAAATTTGTAAGGTGGTATCTCACATCCATACACTCTTATCTCTGTGTGGTTTTGGTATAAATACAAATCCCCTATATTATCTAGATTAGAGAGGTGAAGGATTATCTAAATTTATTCATTGATCCTTGGCTATGTGTTGTTGTTCAACATGAAAACCACTAGGTGATAAAACTGGTCTATGAAGTCCTTGAAGCTGTACTCTGTAGAATTTTTCCTCACCATTGAGGTCCATGAGTTCACTGACCGTGGGTTTCCTTCCTAGTTCAATGTCTTAAATGCACATAGAAACATGTCTGACTGAAAAAACAAGAACATATACACCAGGACTAAAGAATATCTGAACATTCCTTCTGTTGGGAATTGTTGGTCCAATCTATTGTTGTAAATTAGATTATGTATTTTAATATCAATCTGGAGTTCGTAGAACTAAGAAGCACATCCAAAGTGTATGGATTTAGAGATAAATTTAGTTCTTTAATGAAATAAGTCTAAAACTAATATAAGTGTTGAATACAAAAGAAATTCTAAACTTCTTTACAGAATATGCATTCATAGATTCATTGTCATCTATCAACAATTGTTAATCAGAACAAGAGCATTCAAACTAGTATAAAGTATTCAAACTAACTTAGATAATATAAATGTAAGAAAGACTAAACTCATTTACAAGAGATGTATTCATAGTTCCTTCACACTTATCAACAACTTAACTAATTCTTCTAAATCAAAAATCACTTTTAAAGAATAAACAACTTAAATATCAATGACTAATATCTTACTGTTGAAAGAAAAGATTCATATTGAATTCTTTTACAAGAAAATATTCACAATATGGAAATTGATGCTCTTAACCATTAAGTATACTAATTGATCAATGAATAAAGTTATCTACAACAAATGAAATCATAAATTAAGCTTACCTACAACAATGCATAAACTGAACTTGAAAATATACCAAAAATTTATTTTGTTGGCACAAGGGTAGATCCAGGGTTCAACACTTCAACAATGCACCAACAAAACCCTAACTATCGGCCCTTTCGACAACACCTGCGAAGCAGATGAAGTCTCACCCAAGGTAGAGGAAGGGGGGGTTGCAGGACTCGAGTGTCTACAACCTAGCTGGGACATAGATCTATGATCACAATACTTAACAGAGCACTTAGCCACTAACATTCATTAGTCTTTAACCCTTATTCACATCGTAGGTCAAACCCCGATTACAAAATAGCGAAGTATTAATCAATATCTAAGTACATATCATCATTTATCACATATCATCAGAGTATATCTAGCATTCATGCATATATAAAGCACTGAGAATCAATGGATTAAGCAATTAAATACATAAACAACATAACACAATGCACATCGACACAAGATATACGTGGTTCACCCCAGTGTGGGGCTACATCCACCAAATCTTCTTATCTTCTTTATTAGTCTCTTAAATATCCTTACAAGAACCAAGCTACAAAGCCAACTCTTCATAGGACAGGATATCTGGGCGCACCTCGCCAAATCCTCCTTCCTCGAGTTAGATCAAAGAACAAAACCTTACATAGTATGTGCATAAAGAACTTACAAAACGTTTTCACTTAGCTCTGCAAGCCTTAACACATCTTCTTTCACATAGCTAACATTAACACTAAGCCATCGTCTCTTTCTTACATCGCCTAGATACTTATTTATACATTACAAAAAGGGCCTAAACATGGGTAAATCCATGGGCCGACATCCCATACCCATTACATAAACCCTAAAACCCAAAAATCTCGCAAAAAGGGTGAGATCTCGCGATCTTTGCTTCGCCTAGGCGCTCCATCTTCGACCATCCTATCGAAGTCCCAAAAATGGTCAAACATAAGCAATGTTCTCCCAAAAATTGGTCGAGAGCTAACAAATTCCAAGGATAGAAATGAAGAAGTGTACTAGCTCAGCAAAGGGGGCCCTCCAATGCTTTACTTGTACACTTGAAGTAGTATCAGATAAAAATAAACTATCAACACCATTCACTTAATCATCACACCAGAAACACCATGAATGAACACCAAAATTGATCTCAAATCTTGAAGGCTTCAAAATTTACTAAAAGATAATTGTTTCAAATGGTCCATGCCTTGAAGTATTTATACAAAAAAGTTTGTAACTGAAAATACTAAAAAGACTCCTAATATGAGGATGAGATCCACAAAATATGCTAACAAGTTTGAATCCCTCCTTCATATCCACAAAATGGCCACATATCCCAAGAAAATCTAAAATTGTCCATGATTTTTTGCTTAAACGAAGTATTTTTTGCTGAAGTGGCCTTGTTTGACCAGCGTTGACCGAGCACCTAGAAGTCTCAAATATTGAACCTAATAGATATTCATCCATCCTTGGGTGTCAAGGATCATGACACATGTATCTGATTTCTCCCAGTCAACCTGCAAGTACAAAAACCTTGGAGCAATTACGAGATTTTGTCAAATCCTATAATTTTCTGATAAATTTTTAATTTCAATGCCAAAATTCTAAAAATCTGATTCAAAGCTAGGAAATGATAAGTGTACCTTGTATAATGTATTTTAAGGAAAATGAAGTTGAATGGAGGATTTTGAAGGAAAAAGTGTGATTTTTGAAGTGAAAAATAAGCATAAAAAGGTACCCAACATCTCCCCCAAGGGGAAGATCTTGCATGTCCTCATGCACAAAAAATGTCTTTGAACTCTTGTCAATAGTATTCTGCCACCTCTGTTGCCTACAATAATGTATCCACATTGGCCTGAGTTGTGTGAAGAACCTTTAACCTCTGATATTTTTCCTTGAATGCTTTCTTCTGTTGAAACCATTTGTATGATTGTTTGGATATCAAACTATTTTGAATTTGAAGCTTCTTATTCTTCTTCTTCATTTTTTCATTTTCCTCCTGAGTTTTGTGGCTTTGAGTCCTCAAAATTTCATTTTATGTTTTCAAATATCTCTCTAGAACCTCTATTTCTTCAATTTTTCTTTTCATCCTTTTGATTTTCTTATCTTTCTTTTTAAGCCCTGATGTTGACCCATCAACCATTTCTTTAATTTGTTCCACTATATTTGGTGATTGAGTTTCATCTTTCATTTCTTCAATTAATGTTTTTACATCCTCTTTCAATTGACTATATGTGGAAGTTTCTTGTCCTTCAAAATCTTCATATTTTAATTATTGTGTTTTATTTTCCCCTTCTTTCTCTTTCAAAGTCTGAATGTATGCATATTGTATCTGTTGTGCTTCATCATCATTTTTTTCTATTTGTCCTTTTTGAACTTGTTGGCGTTTTCTTGTTTTCTTCTCATATGTGGTGAAAAGTTTGTCTTTTTCTTGGAATTATGTTTACATTATTACCATGTTTCTTGTTCTTATCCTCCCCATAGGCTATTTTGAGCTTGTTTCCTTCGAGTTTTGTATTTCCTCCTCGTCATCTATTATAATCAAGATTTATTCTTTCCCTAACTCCTCTTTCAATGTTTCAAAACCATTTCCAACTATAAATTGTTTCCATGACAAGTTCTGCTTTTGTAATTCATGTGTGATAATTATTTTGATGAAACCATAGAGGTATAAACTCTTCTTTGTATTCTTCCTTTGTTTCTGAACATTTTTAGCCAATTTGGATAGGCTTTGCAATAAGAAATAAGGAATGTTAACTTCACAATCACCCTTCAAATGTTGCAACAGTTTGATATGGTACAGGTATATGATACTAAACCTCCCTTCACATGTAACATATTTTTGGATGATGTAAGCTAATTCAACCCAAGGATGAATAAGCCAGCTCCTTGGAATCCCCTTCTTCCAATCTAGTGATGTTGTCCTAGACTTTGATACAAAGGACGCTCAAGATTTATCCTTAAAATGTTCAGTTTCAAAATATCTTCCTCCCTTTTGGCGCAATCCAGTGATCTGTGCAATGACATATTTAGAAATTCTAATGGTAATGTTACCCACAGTGGCCCTATCACCATCGAATGAACAAGGAAAATCTAAAGCAACCTTCTCACAATCTCCATCAAACTTCTCAAAGAAATATATCCACTGATTTTTTTCAATAATTTCTAGGTAGTCTCTATGATTTTTTGATGAATCAAACTTCTCTGGTTCATACCTAGACACCATTCTTTAAAATTGAAGAGAAATACCCTGAAAAATATGTCATTGATTATACAAAAAGGATTTCTACCTCTGTTCTTTAAGAAAAAAATTCAACCATGTATATTCATTCAACAACTGTTTTGATCTTTTCAAGCTTGCAGACTCTGTTTTAATTCAACTCTGTGTATGTTCTTTCAACAAGAATTTTATGTTCAAATAAAACAAAGAAAATCTCATTTTTTTTAATTTCTAAACTGCTCTCTATTTTCAATCATGAATTTTGATGTAAAAGGCATACCTGGCAATCCAATCTACAATTTTTAAAACTCTTTTATTGTCTTTTGTTGAAACCCAGCTCAATTTTTCATTGTACAATTAACCTCTGCTGTCAAAAATGAAGTATTTTGTCTTCAAAACGTTTCTCAGGAAATCAAATTGAAATTTTTTTCTTGAAAAATTCTTGGCATTTAATTCAACTTACCTTTCCTTAGAGGATTCCTTCTTGGATACATTCTCTTCTCCACAGTCTATGCATTCATCTCCCACGTATTTCCTCAATTCCACAATTTTATCCACAGAGACAAAAATGGTGTATGTTGACAGTTAAATTGTCAACATACAGTTCATTTTTCAAATGTTTATCAGTAAATTTGGGATGGGGTAGGTGTAGGAAGGAACATTCTGCTACAAAATAGGGATTCTCGATTTGGTATGGCGAAGGAGTGGAGCAAAATGAGTTAATATTAGCATGAGAATAAGGAATGCATTGGAGCGTTTAAGTGGAGGTAAAGTATACTGCAGGAACACGTCAACAATTCCAATCTTGGGGCTTACAAGTGAAAAAAAATAGTGTTTTTGGAGGTAGGCAGTTTGAATATTGGGAACGTCCAAGTGAAACAACAACATATGGAAAGAGGTGAAGCTACATCACTTTTTAGGAAAAAGGAAAACGTTGTGGAGGAAGGAAACATTATTAACAAGGGTATTATGGTTAAAAATGCATTTGTACAATCTCTCAAATGAGAACTCATTGTTGAAGATATCCTGCCATCATACCTCTTTCACTTATTAAATTTCACTCTTTTTTTCTTGCAATCATCACAGGAAATGGTTTCAAATGTGTTCACCTTATGACTTAATTTTGACTTATAACTCTATGATGCATTTTCCTTTGAATAACCATTCAACTTATAACTCTAAATGCATTTTCCTTATCACCCCTATTTTCATTTTGAAGTAACCATCAACTTATGATTCCAAATATATTTGTTCAAAAACAAAGTATTGTATAATTGGCATGTCTTGTATTATCCAAAACAATGTGTTTACATAAAAAAAATTAATAACTTGTTTGAAAATAATGTTTGTAAAAAAAAAATTAGGTTGAAAACCATAAAAATTTTACAAAAAGAACCTCTTTGTTGACCATTGCTCTTGTTGTTGAATTTGAAAACCTGATATTTTCCTTATATCTCCCTTGGAGACCAAATTGGTTTCTTTGAGTACTATCTTTGATGCTTTGATGGTGTATGAGATGAAGTGATGAAGAGGTAGTGTAGGGGAAGGGTAAAGATAGAAAATAGGTATTTATCATTGTTAGCTTATGAAGAATTTTCAAAAATTTTAAAGCATTAAAAAGAAAAATTTATACTAACTTGTTTGTTTCCCTTCTTGTAAACTTGTTATGCTACTCTTCCATTGTGTTTGTAATTTTTCTTGTTGAAACTGATCTGGATTGGAATATTGTTGCAATTCTTTACATGTTTTCATTGCATCCTCAAATTTGTTGAAACTTGTGACAAGTATGATAAAGCTTCTTTTACAGGTCTCGCTGCTAAATATACTCTTCAGGTCCCTTTTCTATATGATGAAATTGATATTTGTGCTTTTTCCCAAGTCCCTTTGCAAGATGTATGTTCCAGGTCCTTTTGCTATGATGAATTTGATATGCTTGAGTTTTTCTCAAGTCCCTTTGTTGGATGTACTTCTTCAGGTCCCTCTGCTGGAAACTATGCTTTTTAGAATGAAATGTTGACATGTGTAGAAGGCTTGGAAGGTCTACAAAACTCAAAAACTTATACTTTTTCTCTCTCGACCTTATTTATTGACTTGTCCTCAAGTCTTTGACACAAAAACTTTTATTTTCTTTCAAAAATTGATATGTACAAATGTTGTTAAGTAAATGAAATTAGAATTTTTTTATTTTATTTTGAAGAAATTTTATTGGCCAATTTGACTTGGTTTTCCAATGAAAATTTGAGTTTATGTTGTGCCAGTTGCCTGGATTTTCACAACTAAACCCCTTTATTATTTTTATTATTATTATTATTATTATTTTGCATCATCTTTTTAAGAGGAAAGTGAAAGAGACACATAAGTGTGCTTGTCCAACACTTCCATCTCCGGTTGTTGAGAAATCTGTTGCAAAAAGTCTTCTTTATTGACAGGCTTATTATAAAGATTTAGCCTATGTCCATTGACTATGAAGGTACTTGCTTCATCATCTGTTGTTTGTAGTTTAACTGGGTCATTTTCATATACCTATGAAACCTCATATGGACCAAGCCAATGAGTTGTAAACTTAGCTTTGAAATTTTTGAACTTTGAATCAAATACTAAAGCCCAGTCTCCCACTTTGAACTATTTCTTCTTGATGAACTTGTCATGACAATGTGCTCTTTGTTGTTGTATCAAAATGATGTGTTCTATTGTTGCTTGTATCATCTCATCTAACTGATTCAATTGTATGATCCTTTCTTTTTGTTCTTTGGAAAGATCTATTCCTAGATCAGCTACTAATTTAAAAGTATGAATTTGAAATTCTATGGGTAACAAAATTTTCTTACCATAGACTAGTTGATAAGGAGTGAACCCAATACTATTCTTCCAGGTGATTCTATATGCCCATAATACTTTATTTAGCTTATCTGACCAATCTTTTCTATGCATTTGGACTGTCTAGGTCATGATGGATTCCAATGTTTTATTAGTAGATTCTACCTGGCCATTGGCTTGCGGATGATAGGGTGTAGATTTTCAATGCTTGATCTTATACTTTTCTTCTATATATTGTATCGGTTTAGATGTAAACTGAGTTCCTTGATCTGTTACAATCTCTCAGGGTACTTCAAATCTGACAAATATTTCTTCAAAGAGAAAGTTGATCACTGATTGTTTTGTAGCTCTCACTAATGCTTTAGCTTCCACCCACTTTGTAACATAATCAATACATACCAACATGTATTTCTTTACTTTTGATGGTGGTTTTATTGGACCGATGAAATCAAGATCCCATTTTTCAAATGGCTCAATGTGAATATGTGGCTTGAGTGGCATCTCATCAAATGGAAGTGGCTTTCCCATCCTTTGGCAACTGTCACAAATTTTAACATACTTCTTGGAATATTTAAAGATTGATGGCCAATAATACCCCAAATTGAGTATTTTGTATGTTGTTCTATTGTCTGCAAAATGACCACCACAAGGTTCATCATGGAAAGATTTTAATATTTCTAATATATCATCTTGTCTTACACATATTCTAATTATAAGATCATATCATGTATAAAAGAGGTCTCCCTCAATCCAGGTGTATCTATCACTTTGTTTAATCATCCTTTTCTTTTCTTTGGATGTAAAAGAAGGAGGTAACATTCTTGATGATAAATAGTTGGGTATATCAACATACCATGGAGTTATAACTGAGATTGCAAATATGTGTTCATCAGGAAAATTATCTGAGACAAGAACAATCTCACTAGAATTATTCAATCGAGATAGGAAATATACCACTTGATTTTCCTTTCCAGGTCTATCTAAGACAACAATGTTGAATTTATGCATCAATAAAAACCAACTTGTTATCCTACCATTAGTAATAGTTTTTTTCATTAGATATATTATGGAAGAATGATCAGTATGGATAAAGACTTCATAACCTATGATGTAGTGATGAAATTTATTCATGGCGTGTACTACTGCCAACATTTCCTTTTCACTGACTGTGTAATTCAATTCTGCAAGCATTAGATTTTTGCTAATAAAGTAAATAGCATAAGTCATAAGATTTTATTTTTTACCCAATGATTCCCCTATTGAAATATCAGATGCATCTATAGAGATGTGAAATGGCAAAGCCCAATTAGGCCCTCTTAAGATAGGTGTTGTTGATAACTTTTATTTGAGCTTCTGAAAGGAATTTTGACATTTATTATCCCAATAAAAATGTACATATTTTGCTAACAATTTAAACAATGACAAGGATATTTTACTAAAATTTTCAATGAATCTACGATAGTAGCCTACATATCCTAAAAAACTTCTCACATATTTTTGTGTTTTTGGTGCAGATAAATTCACAACGAGTTGTATTTTTGTTGGATCCACTTTTATTCCAGATGGTGAAATATGATGACCCAATATTATTCCTTCAGTTAACATCATGAAACATTTTTCATTGTTGAGAGACAAATTTGTTTCTATGCATATTTTTAGGAATTTTTCCAAATTTTTCAAGGAATCATTAAAAGTATTTCCATACATAGAAAAATCATCCATGTATACCTCTACACATTCATGTATTAAATCAACAAAAATAGCCAGAACTACTCTTTTAAAAGTAGATGGAGCATTACATAAGCCAAAAGGTAAAACCTTATAAGCATATGTACCCCATGGACATGTAAAAGTAGTTTTGTCTTGGTCCTCTAATGCTATCTTGATTTGATTATAGCCACTAAATCCATCTAGCAAGCGAAAATAGTTTTTCCAAGCTAGTGCATCTAAGACTTGATCTATGAAAGGTAAAGGAAAATGATCCCTAAGTGTTGCTTCGTTCAACTCTCGATAATCGACACAGATTCTCCATTTTCCATTTTTCTTAGGTACCACTACTAATGGGGAAACCCATTGACTTTCAGACATAGGGTAGATGAATCATACTTTTAACATTTTTTGCAATTCTTCTTTAAATATCTCTTTCAATATTGGATTCATTCTTTGTTGAGGTTGCCTTAGAGGTCTAATATTGTCATTTGTGTAAATATGATGAATTTCAGGATGAATTCCATGCATATCTATATATTCCCATGCAAATGCTTTAGAATATTTCGTTAATAATGCAATCAATTGTTCTTCATGTAATTATTCAAGGTTTGCTCCAATGTTCAAAAATATTCGACGACTTGTTTCAATTGTTTTGCTTTGAGCATTTGTTATTGAATTAACATGAAAAATATCATTAAATAATTATTATAAAGAATTGCTTGTGCAATTTTCCTAAAAATATTGTTCCAAAATCTGATCTACAACATTGTATTGTATGTCCCTTAATTGTTCTGAGATATCTGGTTCAAAAATGAAATAGTCTAACAGATCTTCATTATTTTCCTCCCTAAAATCAAAA
>ML796661.1:218466-243442 GCA_009831015.1 Picea engelmannii
CATATGGTGGCCTAGATACAAAATGACAGTCATTGGTCACTCATTGACCACTTCCACCCTCTCCACCAGGCTCAGGAGCATCCTGGAAATTGATCTTTCTTCTCTTACTCGAATAAGCACCTCGAGTAGTTTTGCACCTAGGCTTCGTTCGTCGCTCCATAGACTAGACAAATAAACAACATTTTTGTAAGTTTTTTTTCCACAATGAATTAAAAGACTTGCAAAATGATACTTTTTAATTCAACATAAGACAATTCACCGCATATGATACTGACAATCACGAGGGTGTTACCCTCCTTCACGACCCTAATCTCTCAATGATTCCACCATGCATCAATTACTAGGGTCTGTTATAACCCTATATTTCATAGTATCACTTGGTGATTGAAATTCCTTCCTTTAGTCATGTTTCATCATAAATAATATTTTATTCTGCACATGATTTACAAAAAGAAAAGAAAAGAAAACAAAAATAAAAGAAAAGAAAAAAGAAAAGAAAAGAAAAGAAAAAGAATAAAATAGAAAAAATGAAAAGAGGGTACAAAAATAATACAAGACAAAAAAAAAGAGAAAATATAAAACCCCATGAAAAATAAATTTAGTTTGAATCATACTGTATAATCATGATCAAACTTTTTGAATTTATGTTGATAGGTTAGAGAATAATTTTGGTCAAACAGTTTAATCTTGGCCAAATTAGATAGGTTAGTGAATAAGTTTGGTTAAACAGTTTAATCTTGGCCAAATTAGTTAGGTTAGAGTAATAATTAATCAAACAATCTAAGATGGATTAATATGTTAGATGACTAGTTTATAATATAGGTTAGTGACATTTATTTCAATAAAAGTTGAAAAGGGATGTCAAAATACCCCTTGTTTGATTAAATTTCGTATTTCTAGCTTAGGAAAATAAGACCATGGTGTAAAAGTGGAAAAAGGTAAGCCTAGCGCTACCCATTGCATATTTTTTATCCTAAGTTTCTAACGGATAAGACCTTTTGTCATGTTGTGGGTAATTTCCGCACAAGTTGTTAGCGACGACATCCATCAGTGCCCAAATTGATGGTTCTTAGCTCATTTCGGACCCCCCAAACTTTCTTCCTTTAACGATTGGGGGGGGGGGGGTCCGGAAAAGTGGTTTTCCCTGCATCGACCCCACCTAACGTGGAGCTCTCACGACATTTAGGACCCCCCCTCTCAAATCGACTTACCACCAACCCCCCCCTCCAGAATCCTTCCAGCCCACCACCCAATACCACTCACCTCACTCCACCATCGTACCCCACTTCCACCTACCATATGTCCCATCCTACATACCTGTTACCCAATCAAATCGCTCCCCGTGACTGTTAACTTCCACATCATCACCCCGCACCATAAAAGACACCTCCATCACACTGTAAAATCCTATTTCTTCACTCAGTAATGCCATTTTCTAATGAAGACACTGTGGAAACCATTCCAAAACAAACTGTCAAGCCCACTGCCACGACTACTCACGTTCAATAGGTGCAATTTACCTGGGTAATTACAGTCCGCTATTAATCTACCTTAAAGCTCTGTTAATCATGGACCCCAAGGACAAATCTATTGATACGTTCGAGAACCCATTCATTCCCCCTCCTATCAACTTGGATCACATCCCCTTGGCGATTAAGGATTACAATATCACAAAGACGAGGTGCGAATTCAACTTCTTCGAATTGCACTCTTGGCTAAAAGACATATTTTTTTATTAGAGAAATGAAATTGGACTTTGGGAGTCCAATTTGCCTCTGTATATGTTCCCTCAGACCTACCATTTCCCTGAATTCACTTTGAAATTCCAAGCTCATTATTTTCCCGACCAAAGGGCCATTGGTTCCTCCTCTGATGAAACCCTATTCACAATTACCCCTGAATCCATTGACCAGATGCTGAAAATCCCAAGAAACAACTCTGCAATCCCGTTTTCCATTGAAGCCCTAGATAACCTATACCAGAAGCTCAAATCCCCCCAAAGAGCCCATATTTTCGATATTTTTCTGCCAGAAGACGCTTAATTTCCCAAGAAAACCCCCCTTATTTATCCTCCATCTTCTCTGTTAGCACCAACTAGATCATTTCCATTCTTTGTTACATGTTAGTTTATTTCTCAGATGAATGGGTAGATGAGCATATCCTAGGTTTTTAATCCATTTTTTCCTCAGAATAAAGAGACACAATTAAATTCAATTTTAGTCAGTTTTTGGCTAATAACATTCATGATCAACTTTTCAAGTTCCTGTTGGGTACCTTTTTATGCTTATTTTTCACTTCAAAAATCACACTTTTTCCTTCAAAATCCTCCATTCACCTTCATTTTCCTTAAAATACATTATACAAGGTACACTTATCATTCCCTGGTTTTGAATCAAATTTTTAGAATTTTGGCATTAAAATTAAAAAATTATTAGAAAATTATAGGATTTGACAAAATCTCGTAATTGCTCCAAGGTTTTTGTACTTGCAGGTTGAATGGGAGAAATCAGAGACATGTGTCATGATCCTTGAAACCCAAGGATGGATAAATATCTATCAGGTTCGGTATTTGGGCCTTCCAAGTGCTCGATCAATGCTAGTCAAATAGGGCCACTTCACCAGAAAATACCATGTTTCAGCAGAAAATCATGGATAGTTTTAGATTTTCTTGGGATATGTGGCCATTTTATGGATCCGAAGGAGGGGTTCAACCTTATTAGCATATTTTGTGGATATCATCCTCAGATTAGGAGTCTTTTTAGTATTTTCAGTTACAAACTTTTTTGTATAAATACTTCAAGGCATGGACCATTTGAAACATTTCTCTTTTAGTAAATTTTGAAACCTTCAAGCTTTGAGATCAATTTTCGTGTTCATTCATGGTGTTTATGGTGTGATGCTTAAGTGAACGGTGTTGATATTTTATTCTTAGCTAATACTAGTTCAGGTGTACAAGTAAAGCATTGGAGGGCCACCTTTGCCGAGCTAGTACACTTCTTCATTTCTATCCTTGCAAGCAAGTTTTGGTATATTTTCAAGTTCAATTTATGCATTGTTGTAGGTAAGCTTAATTTATGATTTCATTTGTTGTAGATAAGTTTATTCATTGATCAATTATCATACCTAATGGTTAAGAGCACCAATTTCCATATTATGAATAATTTCTTGTAAATTAATTCAGTATGAATCTTTGCTTTCAACAGTAAGGTATTGGTCATTTCTATTTAAATTGTTTATACTTTAAAAGTACTTTTTTATTTAGAAGAATTAGTTAATTTGTTGATAAGTGTGAAGGAAATATGAATACATCTCTTATAAAGTAGTTTAGGCTTTCTTACATTTACAGTATCTAAGTTAGTTTGAATACTTTAGACTAGTTTGAATGCTCTTGTTTTGATTAACATTTGTTGATAGATGACAAGGAATCTATGAATGCATCTTGTGTAAATAAGTTTAGCATTTCTTTCATATTCAACACTTAGATTAGTTTTAGACTTATTTCATTAAGGAACTAAATTTATCTCTAAATCCATACACTTTGGATGTGATTCTAAGTTCTATGAACTCCTGAGTGATATTAAAATACATAATCTAAGTTACAACAGTAGATTGGACCAACATTTTTGGCGTCATTGCTGGGGAAGCACATTTAGAGATAGACTTAGAAAGATAAAAAAAAAAACACAAAAACATAATTTAGTTTTTTATTTCAATTATGTTTCTTTATGTCTAGACGTAGAGATGACAAAGGTAGATTTTTGAAACAACCCCCCCCAAAAAAACTAATTAACCATCAGTGGGAGCGGGAACATCTATAATTGAGAAAAATGAATTCACTACACCAACTGCTGGAAAAATCACTTTGGAAGAATTAGAAGAAAAACAACATTCAGGACAAAGGTTAACTTTCATAGAAAGACAAATTATGTTATCTTATGAAGTAAAGAGGAAACAAACACAACCAGAAACATCCTCTGTAGGGAAACAAAAAGAAATAAATAAACCTATTCTTGAACAATTAGAATAGGTTGAAGGTAAACAACCTCTTTTTCCAACATAAGTATCTGATTTGACTACAAAAAACTTATTTACAATGTCAGAAGTTGACAGACAAGAGAGGGATAGAAGATAAAGACAAGAATGTGAAAGAGAATTAGAAAGAAAACAAAATGAAGAAAGAGAGAGGAAAGAATGAGAGGACAAATAATCACATCGAGGAGAAATACAAATATGAGGAAATGACGAAGAGGAGGAAGAAGAACAAACTGCATTTGCATTTCCAATTGTTGATGCTCAACAACTTCATTTATTTCCCGCAACTTTGAAAGGAAATGCATTGAAATGGTTCATGGGGTTAGGAGAAGAAACTACAGTATACTCAGATAACATGAAAATAAATTTCTTGCTAAATATTAGCCTTATTGTAAATCAAAAGAATCCAAAGAAGATATTTTTAAAATGAATCAAAGTGAAGATGAAAGCTTAGAAGAATATTTGGAAAACTTTCTGTACAATGTGCAAAAATCTAAGAAAACTAATATTCCTTTAGATGTCATACAAACTATCTTTTTAAAGGGAATTTTAGATGAAAATTTGGATGCTCTTACTTTAATGGGGGCAGGGGATATTTCACAACTTCCTTTCCCTAAATTTGCTTAATTATGTAAGAAATATTCAAGAGGAAAAGCTAAAAGTGGTCGAGGACAACGAGATATTGTGACTAAGGCAACTAAATCAATTTCAAATGGTGTAACAAAATTAGAATTAGGACATCTGTTTGAGGATTTTAAAACTAATCTTATGAATTCACTTGGTTCACAATTGGATACATTAAAAGTTAAAAAGAGACAGGATGAATAAAATCAGGTATTATCAATCTTTTTTTCTAAATGTAGGAAGAAACATGCATTGAAATACCGTCCTTTAGAAAACATTCAGATTTGTGGTCTGTGTACAGATAATCATTCAATTGATGATTCTCCAAAGTTAAAAGAGTTGCAGGAAACCCACATGGAAGAAGGTAAATGAATGGAATCTCTTTACTATTTAGCACCAAGAAGACCTTGGCAACCACGTTTTACAGGTATGCCTCAAAATTTTGTTCCTCAATTTTCTCAACAGTTTCCTCAAAATTTTCAATATCCTATTCAAAATTCATGCAATTCTCCTATGCCTTGGCAAGATTGGCCTCCTTAGTAGAAACAAAACCAAACTCCTCAAGGTTGGCGAGGATATGCTTATGGAAATCATCCATACCAACATCCATACCAACAACCATACCAACAACCATACCAATATCCATACCAACAAACATACCCTCAACAATCCTTTCCTTATCAACAATTCCAACAGAACCAACCAAAAAATTCATATCCTCAACAATAACTACCTGCACCACAACTAACCCAACCGAAAAAAATCCAGCTACCATCTAACCAACCTCCACCCAGACCATTTCAGTTACCATCCTAGCCATTGGCAAACCCTAATAACAAAGTGGAAACCCATGTATAATGTTGATGAAGGAACATCATACTCAATCCTTCCTATTCAAAACATCCACTTAATGTATAGGAAAGTTTTACAAAAGGATTCTCCTATTATAATAGAAGAACAAATAGAAGCAGAGAGGATTCCTGGAAAATCTAACACAAAAAATTTACAAGTAGACAATCAAATTCAGAAGAGTAAGACAATGATAACCCAACCACCTCCTTTCCGAGAAAGGTTAGTTAAGGAAAAATTACCTATTTATCTTCCCAAATTTGATGTCTTAGATGAATTGAAGAATGCTTGTGTGAAAATTCATTTATTGCAAGCTATTAAAGATATCCCAATCTATACAAAGGAAATCAAGGAATTATGTTTAAAGAAAATTGGAAAAAGAAAGAAGGATCCACCAACAACTCATGTGATTGGAAATTTAGCAGGCTTAATGTCAAATACTGTTTCAATTGAAAAATATGTTGATCCAGGAATTCCAATGGTAACAGTAACAATCAACAATTTTTCAATTTCTAAAACATTAATTGACTTAGGTGCAACTATCAATGTGATGACATTGAAAACAATGAGATATTTGAATGTGCAAAATCTTTGACCAACCACTACAATCCTAGAATTAGATGATAGATCTAAAGTAGTGCCAGAAGGTCTACTTGAAGATATCACAGTTTCCTTGGATTCTTGGGAGTATCCAGTAGATTTCTTAGTTCTTCAACCAAAATATAATCTCGGAGGACATACATTGATTATTGGAAGACCTTGCCTGGCCACAGCTGATGCTTTCATTGGCTGTAGAACAGGGAATATGATTATTTCACATGGAATTGAAAGGAAACAGATCACACTTTATCCTCCTACTAAAAAAGTTTCTATAATAGATCAATTACCATGGCTTGATGAAACAAAACAACAACATGAATAAATGATTCAACCTATCTTAAGTATTAAACAAGTTTTTGATTTTAGGGAGGAAAATAATGAAGATCTGTTAGACTATTTCATTTTTGAACCAGATATCTCAGAACAATTAAGGGACATACAATACAATGTTGTAGATCAGATTTTGGAACAATATTTTTAGGAAAATTGCACAAGCAATTCTTTATAATAATTATTTAATGATATTTTTCATGTTAATTCAATAACAAATGCTCAAAGCAAAACAATTGAAACAAGTCGTCGAATATTTTTGAACATTGGAGCAAACCTTGAATAATTACATGAAGAACAATTGATTGCATTATTAACGAAATATTCTAAAGCATTTGCATGGGAATATATAGATATGCATGGAATTCATCCTGAAATTCATCATATTTACACAAATGACAATATTAGACCTCTAAGGCAACCTCAACAAAGAATGAATCCAATATTGAAAGAGATATTTAAAGAAGAATTGCAAAAAATGTTAAAAGTATGATTCATCTACCCTATGTCTGAAAGTCAATGGGTTTCCCCATTAGTAGTGGTACCTAAGAAAAATGGAAAATGGAGAATCTGTGTCGATTATCGAGAGTTGAACGAAGCAACACTTAGGGATCATTTTCCTTTACCTTTCATAGATCAAGTCTTAGATGCACTAGCTTGGAAAAACTATTTTCGCTTGCTAGATGGATTTAGTGGCTATAATCAAATCAAGATAGCATTAGAGGACCAAGACAAAACTACTTTTACATGTCCATGGGGTACATATGCTTATAAGGTTTTACCTTTTGGCTTATGTAATGCTCCATCTACTTTTAAAAGAGTAGTTCTGGCTATTTTTGTTGATTTAATACATGAATGTGTAGAGGTATACATGGATGATTTTTCTATGTATGGAAATACTTTTAATGATTCCTTGAAAAATTTGGAAAAATTCCTAAAAATATGCATAGAAACAAATTTGTCTCTCAACAATGAAAAATGTTTCATGATGTTAACTGAAGGAATAATATTGGGTCATCATATTTCACCATCTGGAATAAAAGTGGATCCAACAAAAATACAACTCGTTGTGAATTTATCTGCACCAAAAACACAAAAATATGTGAGAAGTTTTTTAGGATATGTAGGCTACTATCGTAGATTCATTGAAAATTTTAGTAAAATATCCTTGTCATTGTTTAAATTGTTAGCAAAATATGTACATTTTTATTGGGATAATAAATGTCAAAATTCCTTTCAGAAGCTCAAATAAAAGTTATCAACAACACCTATCTTAAGAGGGCCTAATTGGGCTTTGCCATTTCACATCTCTATAGATGCATCTGATATTTCAATAGGGGAATCATTGGGTAAAAAATAAAATCTTATGACTTATGCTATTTACTTTATTAGCAAAAATCTAATGCTTGCAGAATTGAATTACACAGTCAGTGAAAAGGAAATGTTGGCAGTAGTACACGCCATGAATAAATTTCATCACTACATCATAGGTTATGAAGTCTTTATCCATACTGATCATTCTTCCATAATATATCTAATGAAAAAAACTATTACTAATGGTAGGATAACAAGTTGGTTTTTATTGATGCATAAATTCAACATTGTTGTCTTAGATAGACCTGGAAAGGAAAATCAAGTGGTATATTTCCTATCTCGATTGAATAATTCTAGTGAGATTGTTCTTGTCTCAGATAATTTTCCTGATGAACACATATTTGCAATCTCAGTTATAACTCCATGGTATGTTGATATACCCAACTATTTATCATCAAGAATGTTACCTCCTTCTTTTACATCCAAAGAAAAGAAAAGGATGATTAAACAAAGTGATAGATACACCTGGATTGAGGGAGACCTCTTTTATACATGATATGATCTTATAATTAGAATATGTGTAAGACAAGATGATATATTAGAAATATTAAAATCTTTCCATGATGAACCTTGTGGTGGTCATTTTGCAGACAATAGAACAACATACAAAATACTCAATTTGGGGTATTATTGGCCATCAATCTTTAAATATTCCAAGAAGTATGTTAAAATTTGTGACAGTTGCCAAAGGATGGGAAAGCCACTTCCATTTGATGAGATGCCACTCAAGCCACATATTCACATTGAGCCATTTGAAAAATGGGATCTTGATTTCATCGGTCCAATAAAACCACCATCAAAAGTAAAGAAATACATGTTGGTATGTATTGATTATGTTACAAAGTGGGTGGAAGCTAAAGCATTAGTGAGAGCTACAAAACAATCAGTGATCAACTTTCTCTTTGAAGAAATATTTGTCAGATTTGAAGTACCCTGAGAGATTGTAACAGATCAAGGAACTCAGTTTACATCTAAACCGATACAATATATAGAAGAAAAGTATAAGATCAAGCATTGAAAATCTACACCCTATCATCCGCAAGCCAATGGCCAGGTAGAATCTACTAATAAAACATTGGAATCCATCATGACCTAGACAGTCCAAATGCATAGAAAAGATTGGTCAGATAAGCTAAATAAAGTATTATGGGCATATAGAATCACCTGGAAGAATAGTATTGGGTTCACTCCTTATCAACTAGTCTATGGTAAGAAAATTTTGTTACCCATAGAATTTCAAATTCATACTTTTAAATTAGTAGCTGATCTAGGAATAGATCTTTCCAAAGAACAAAAAGAAAGGATCATACAATTGAATCAGTTAGATGAGATGATACAAGCAACAATAGAACACATCATTTTGATACAACAACAAAGAGCACATTGTCATGACAAGTTCATCAAGAAGAAATAGTTCAAAGTGGGAGACTGGGCTTTAGTATTTGATTCAAAGTTCAAAAATTTCAAAGCTAAGTTTACAACTCATTGGCTTGGTCCATATGAGGTTTCATAGGTATATGAAAATGACCCAGTTAAACTACAAACAACAGATGATGAAGCAAGTACCTTCATAGTCAATGGACATAGGCTAAATCTTTATAATAAGCCTGTCAATAAAGAAGACTTTTTGCAACAGATTTCTCAACAACCGGAGATGGAAGTGTTGGACAAGCACACTTATGTGTCTCTTTCACTTTCCTCTTAAAAAGATGATGCAAAATAATAATAATAATAATAATAAAAATAATAAAGGGGTTTAGTTGTGAAAATCCAGGCAACTGGCACAACATAAACTCAAATTTTCATTGGAAAACCAAGTCAAATTGGCCAATAAAATTTCTTCAAAATAAAATAAAAAAATTCTAATTTCATTTACTTAACAACATTTGTACATATCAATTTTTGAAAGAAAATAAAAGTTTTTGTGTCAAAGACTTGAGGACAAGTCAATAAATAAGGTCGAGAGAGAAAAAGTATAAGTTTTTGAGTTTTGTAGACCTTCCAAGCCTTCTACACATGTCAACATTTCATTCTAAAAAGCATAGTTTCCAGCAGAGGGACCTGAAGAAGTACATCCAACAAAGGGACTTGAGAAAAACTCAAGCATATCAAATTCATCATAGCAAAAGGACCTGGAACATACATCTTGCAAAGGGACTTGGGAAAAAGCACAAATATCAATTTCATCATATAGAAAAGGGACCTGAAGAGTATATTTAGCAGCGAGACCTGTAAAAGAAGCTTTATCATACTTGTCACAAGTTTCAACAAATTTGAGGATGCAATGAAAACATGTAAAGAATTGCAACAATATTCCAATCCAGATCAGTTTCAACAAGAAAAATTACAAACACAATGGAAGAGTAGCATAACAAGTTTACAAGAAGGGAAACAAACAAGTTAGTATAAATTTTTCTTTTTAATGCTTTAAAATTTTTGAAAATTCTTCATAAGCTAACAATGATAAATACCTATTTTCTATCTTTACCCTTCCCCTACACTACCTCTTCATCACTTCATCTCATACACCATCAAAGCATCAAAGATAGTACTCAAAGAAACCAATTTGGTCTCCAAGGGAGATATAAGGAAAATATCAGGTTTTCAAATTCAACAACAAGAGCAATGGTCAACAAAGAGGTTCTTTTTGTAAAATTTTTATGGTTTTCAACCTAATTTTTTTTTTACAAACATTATTTTCAAACAAGTTATTAATTTTTTTTATGTAAACACATTGTTTTGGATAATACAAGACATGCCAATTATACAATACTTTGTTTTTGAACAAATATATTTGGAATCATAAGTTGATGGTTACTTCAAAATGAAAATAGGGGTGATAAGGAAAATGCATTTAGAGTTATAAGTTGAATGGTTATTCAAAGGAAAATGCATCATAGAGTTATAAGTCAAAATTAAGTCATAAGGTGAACACATTTGAAACCATTTCCTGTGATGATTGCAAGAAAAAAAGAGTGAAATTTAATAAGTGAAAGAGGTATGATGGCAGGATATCTTCAACAATGAGTTCTCATTTGAGAGATTGTACAAATGCATTTTTAACCATAATACCCTTGTTAATAATGTTTCCTTCCTCCACAACGTTTTCCTTTTTCCTAAAAAGTGATGTAGCTTCACCTCTTTCCATATGTTGTTGTTTCACTTGGACGTTCCCAATATTCAAACTGCCTACCTCCAAAAACACTATTTTTTTTCACTTGTAAGCCCCAAGATTGGAATTGTTGACGTGTTCCTGCAGTATACTTTACCTCCACTTAAACGCTCCAATGCATTCCTTATTCTCATGCTAATATTAACTCATTTTGCTCCACTCCTTCGCCATACCAAATCGAGAATCCCTATTTTGTAGCAGAATGTTCCTTCCTACACCTACCCCATCCCAAATTTACTGATAAACATTTGAAAAATGAACTGTATGTTGACAATTTAACTGTCAACATACACCATTTTTGTCTCTGTGGATAAAATTGTGGAATTGAGGAAATACGTGGGAGATGAATGCATAGACTGTGGAGAAGAGAATGTATCCAAGAAGGAATCCTCTAAGGAAAGGTAAGTTGAATTAAATGCCAAGAATTTTTCAAGAAAAAAATTTCAATTTGATTTCCTGAGAAACGTTTTGAAGACAAAATACTTCATTTTTGACAGCAGAGGTTAATTGTACAATGAAAAATTGAGCTGGGTTTCAACAAAAGACAATAAAAGAGTTTTAAAAATTGTAGATTGGATTGCCAGGTATGCCTTTTACATCAAAATTCATGATTGAAAATAGAGAGCAGTTTAGAAATTAAAAAAAATGAGATTTTCTTTGTTTTATTTGAACATAAAATTCTTGTTGAAAGAACATACACAGAGTTGAATTAAAACAGAGTCTGCAAGCTTGAAAAGATCAAAACAGTTGTTGAATGAATATACATGGTTGAATTTTTTTCTTAAAGAACAGAGGTAGAAATCCTTTTTGTATAATCAATGACATATTTTTCAGGGTATTTCTCTTCAATTTTAAAGAATGGTGTCTAGGTATGAACCAGAGAAGTTTGATTCATCAAAAAATCATAGAGACTACCTAGAAATTATTGAAAAAAATCAGTGGATATATTTCTTTGAGAAGTTTGATGGAGATTGTGAGAAGGTTGCTTTAGATTTTCCTTGTTCATTCGATGGTGATAGGGCCACTGTGGGTAACATTACCATTAGAATTTCTAAATATGTCATTGCACAGATCACTGGATTGCGCCAAAAGGGAGGAAGATATTTTGAAACTGAACATTTTAAGGATAAATCTTGAGCGTCCTTTGTATCAAAGTCTAGGACAACATCACTAGATTGGAAGAAGGGGATTCCAAGGAGCTGGCTTATTCATCCTTGGGTTGAATTAGCTTACATCATCCAAAAATATGTTACATGTGAAGGGAGGTTTAGTATCATATACCTGTACCATATCAAACTGTTGCAACATTTGAAGGGTGATTGTGAAGTTAACATTCCTTATTTCTTATTGCAAAGCCTATCCAAATTGGCTAAAAATGTTCAGAAACAAAGGAAGAATACAAAGAAGAGTTTATACCTCTATGGTTTCATCAAAATAATTATCACACATGAATTACAAAAGCAGAACTTGTCATGGAAACAATTTATAGTTGGAAATGGTTTTGAAACATTGAAAGAGGAGTTAGGGAAAGAATAAATCTTGATTATAATAGATGACGAGGAGGAAATACAAAACTCGAAGGAAACAAGCTCAAAATAGCCTATGGGGAGGATAAGAACAAGAAACATGGTAATAATGTAAACATAATTCCAAGAAAAAGACAAACTTTTCACCACATATGAGAAGAAAACAAGAAAACGCCAACAAGTTCAAAAAGGACAAATAGAAAAAAATGATGATGAAGCACAACAGATACAATATGCATACATTCAGACTTTGAAAGAGAAAGAAGGGGAAAATAAAACACAATAATTAAAATATGAAGATTTTGAAGGACAAGAAACTTCCACATATAGTCAATTGAAAGAGGATGTAAAAACATTAATTGAAGAAATGAAAGATGAAACTCAATCACCAAATATAGTGGAACAAATTAAAGAAATGGTTGATGGGTCAACATCAGGGCTTAAAAAGAAAGATAAGAAAATCAAAAGGATGAAAAGAAAAATTGAAGAAATAGAGGTTCTAGAGAGATATTTGAAAACATAAAATGAAATTTTGAGGACTCAAAGCCACAAAACTCAGGAGGAAAATGAAAAAATGAAGAAGAAGAATAAGAAGCTTCAAATTCAAAATAGTTTGATATCCAAACAATCATACAAATGGTTTCAACAGAAGAAAGCATTCAAGGAAAAATATCAGAGGTTAAAGGTTCTTCACACAACTCAGGCCAATGTGGATACATTATTGTAGGCAACAGAGGTGGCAGAATACTATTGACAAGAGTTCAAAGACATTTTTTGTGCATGAGGACATGCAAGATCTTCCCCTTGGGGGAGATGTTGGGTACCTTTTTATGCTTATTTTTCACTTCAAAAATCACACTTTTTCCTTCAAAATCCTCCATTCAACTTCATTTTCCTTAAAATACATTATACAAGGTACACTTATCATTTCCTAGCTTTGAATCAGATTTTTAGAATTTTGGCATTGAAATTAAAAATTTATCAGAAAATTATAGGATTTGACAAAATCTCGTAATTGCTCCAAGGTTTTTGTACTTGCAGGTTGACTGGGAGAAATCAGATACATGTGTCATGATCCTTGACACCCAAGGATGGATGAATATCTATTAGGTTCAATATTTGAGACTTCTAGGTGCTCGGTCAACGCTGGTCAAACAAGGCCACTTCAGCAAAAAATACTTCGTTTAAGCAAAAAATCATGGACAATTTTAGATTTTCTTGGGATATGTGGCCATTTTGTGGATATGAAGGAGGGATTCAAACTTGTTAGCATATTTTGTGGATCTCATCCTCATATTAGGAGTCTTTTTAGTATTTTCAGTTACAAACTTTTTTGTATAAATACTTCAAGGCATGGACCATTTGAAACAATTATCTTTTAGTAAATTTTGAAGCCTTCAAGATTTGAGATCAATTTTGGTGTTCATTCATGGTGTTTCTGGTGTGATGATTAAGTGAATGGTGTTGATAGTTTATTTTTATCTGATACTACTTCAAGTGTACAAGTAAAGCATTGGAGGGCCCCCTTTGCTGAGCTAGTACACTTCTTCATTTCTATCCTTGGAATTTGTTAGCTCTCGACCAATTTTTGGGAGAACATTGCTTATGTTTGACCATTTTTGGGACTTCGATAGGATGGTCGAAGATGGAGCGCCTAGGCGAAGCAAAGATCGCGAGATCTCACCCTTTTTGCGAGATTTTTGGGTTTTAGGGTTTATGTAATGGGTATGGGATGTCGGCCCATGGATTTACCCATGTTTAGGCCCTTTTTGTAATGTATAAATAAGTATCTAGGCGATGTAAGAAAGAGACGATGGCTTAGTGTTAATGTTAGCTATGTGAAAGAAGATGTGTTAAGGCTTGCAGAGCTAAGTGAAAACGTTTTGTAAGTTCTTTATGCACATACTATGTAAGGTTTTGTTCTTTGATCTAACTCGAGGAAGGAGGATTTGGCGAGGTGCGCCCAGATATCCTGTCCTATGAAGAGTTGGCTTTGTAGCTTGGTTCTTGTAAGGATATTTAAGAGACTAATAAAGAAGATAAGAAGATTTGGTGGATGTAGCCCCACACTGGGGTGAACCACGTATATCTTGTGTCGATGTGCATTGTGTTATGTTGTTTATGTATTTAATTGCTTAATCCATTGATTCTCAGTGCTTTATATATGCATGAATGCTAGATATACTCTGATGATATGTGATAAATGATGATATGTACTTAGATATTGATTAATACTTCGCTATTTTGTAATCGGGGTTTGACCTACGATGTGAATAAGGGTTAAAGACTAATGAATGTTAGTGGCTAAGTGCTCTGTTAAGTATTGTGATCATAGATCTATGTCCCAGCTAGGTTGTAGACACTCGAGTCCTGCAACCCCCCCTTCCTCTACCTTGGGTGAGACTTCATCTGCTTCGCAGGTGTTGTCGAAAGGGCCGATAGTTAGGGTTTTGTTGGTGCATTGTTGAAGTGTTGAACCCTGGATCTACCCTTGTGCCAACAAAATAAATTTTTGGTATATTTTCAAGTTCAGTTTATGCATTGTTGTAGGTAAGCTTAATTTATGATTTCATTTGTTGTAGATAACTTTATTCATTGATCAATTAGTATACTTAATGGTTAAGAGCATCAATTTCCATATTGTGAATATTTTCTTGTAAAAGAATTCAATATGAATCTTTTCTTTCAACAGTAAGATATTAGTCATTGATATTTAAGTTGTTTATTCTTTAAAAGTGATTTTTGATTTAGAAGAATTAGTTAAGTTGTTGATAAGTGTGAAGGAACTATGAATACATCTCTTGTAAATGAGTTTAGTCTTTCTTACATTTATATTATCTAAGTTAGTTTGAATACTTTATACTAGTTTGAATGCTCTTGTTCTGATTAACAATTGTTGATAGATGACAATGAATCTATGAATGCATATTCTGTAAAGAAGTTTAGAATTTCTTTTGTATTCAACACTTATATTAGTTTTAGACTTATTTCATTAAAGAACTAAATTTATCTCTAAATCCATACACTTTGGATGTGCTTCTTAGTTCTACGAACTCCAGATTGATATTAAAATACATAATCTAATTTACAACAATAGATTGGACCAACAATTCCCAACAGAAGGAATGTTCAGATATTCTTTAGTCCTGGTGTATATGTTCTTGTTTTTTCAGTCAGACATGTTTCTATGTGCATTTAAGACATTGAACTAGGAAGGAAACCCACGGTCAGTGAACTCATGGACCTCAATGGTGAGGAAAAATTCTACAGAGTACAGCTTCAAGGACTTCATAGACCAGTTTTATCACCTAGTGGTTTTCATGTTGAACAACAACACATAGCCAAGGATCAATGAATAAATTTAGATAATCCTTCACCTCTCTAATCTAGATAATATAGGGGATTTGTATTTATACCAAAACCACACAGAGATAAGAGTGTATGGATGTGAGATACCACCTTACAAATTTCCCAAATACCTCCCTGTGAGGATATTTTCACTAGAATGCATAAGACATATGGTGAATTCAGATGAAATGCATTTTGTTGAAGTCAAGAAGAAACAACAACTCAAAATCAAGACTCAAATTTTCCCTTTCATCTGCAACAACATATCCATAGGATAAGATGGATATAAACTCTTGAAATGTTGAAGCTTATCATGGAACAAAATGCACAGATAAGAGAAATTGAAGCATAAATGAATAAACTGATAAAAGAGAAGGAACAAAATGTGAAGATGGCCATGATTCCACTGGAGGCAGTCCCTCTGATGGGAATTAGAATAGTATAAGCATCTACATCAACAAAAATTCCATCAACAATCCCAGTACAAGTTTCAGATGCATCTGAGAAACTTGTAAAGTCCATGGAAGACATTTCCATCGAAGTGGAAGAGATCAGAAAATTGTAGGAAGAGGTAAACAATTTGTAGGCGCTGAATTCAATGTTCCAATCCAGTCACCAAGAAAAGATGCATAAGTATCAAAGGCTTAGTCAACAACTACAGAAAGAGACTGTCATCGCAAAGAACTTAGCCCAAGGTAACAAAAACATTTAGGTGGATATCAATAAGTCAATGTCAGAAATATGGTCATCCATACAAATTATATTTTAACAACATGAGTTAGTAAATAAGGCCAGGGAATCAATTGATACCATCAAAGAGGAATTAGGAGAAAGACCCATAGAGGCTACTGAACTCATTAGATTTCTAAACTACAAAAATAAGCAGGAGTTAGAAGAACTGAAAATTGAAGACAGAACATAGACCATCCTTGAGATCAAGAAGTTCCTAACCAAGAAAGGATTAATGTTTCATCTAGAAGAAAAGGCTCAAGTGATGGAAATAGGAGTGCATAGATTTTTTAGCAAGTTTGAAGTGCTACATAAGAAAGGTCTTCCTGGACTATTAGTAATTAATGACAAATTGATCACTCTGTCAGATTACCAGTGTCAAAGGACAGTTCAAATTTTGCAGGGATACAAGGAAGAATTAACGGTAAAGATTTCCTAGAGACATTACAGTTGGACATCAACATTCAACATGAGATAAACCATATCTTCATCAGTAAGCCTACTTTTTCTATGTATACTGAAATGGATGAGATATATATAAAGTTACTCAAGATTTCCATCCCATGTAAAAAGAGATGCGAAGATCTATGCGCTTTACTTGAGTAAAGACAATTTTGAGGTTCGAGTCAACATGGAGTAGCTAGCCAAAGTCAAAGATATGAATCACCAACCACTTCCACCAAATCAACACAAAGGATCTGAACAAATCAACAAATACCTATATTTGTTATCTTAGATATCTAATTAGTTAGATATTTCCTCCATAATATTCTAGTCATTTATGACAGGATCTGATGTAAAATAGTTTTGTAAATACTTCTCCCTTATAAGTATTGAGGGTTGATTTTTGCACCCAGGAGCTATTGTGTAATTTTTCAAAGGATCGACCAGTAATAAAAAGTCTTGTTCAAAGGATTCTTGTGTTAGATTGTTGGTGATGTCTTTCTGTCTTTTTCTAATGTTTTCTTATGCTCTGTAATCATTTCATGTATTTCCAATTCTAATAATTAAAATAAAGTCAATAGAACAAAATTTATCTTATATACTATATCTTTGGATTTGTAATGATCTGCATGTTTTCATCTGAAACTGAGTGAAGGAATGCTTAGTTTCTCCTCTACTTAGTGGAATTTCCCCTCTTTTCTCTCTTATTCAACTCATTTAATCTGAATAGATCCAACAGTTTTACTACCCTGCCTTGTGAATAAAACCTAATTAAAATATGAATATGATCCTCATCTTTAAATATAGACCCCATAGCCCAATGGAAAATTCACCATTCTTTCATCCAATTATTACAATCAAAAAAACAAATTCGAACTGTCATAACTAGCCTAACATTTAAAAATTAAACAAATCTAAATCATATAGAGAGATCCCTCTCTAAAGCTGGTAGGGCTAGATCCTATCTTCCAAAGTGGTTTGGTAGTTACCTATGTTAATTTATTCTACTCTTCTACAACCTTTGGGAATTACAGAGTGATAACATAGTGGTGACCATACTAGGGAACTGAACAAATTTTCCAACTTTATAAATTGTATTCTCTAAGTAAGAAACTTTATTTTTGAACAATCAAAGATCTAAATTTCAAGAGATAAATGTTCAGAGGTTGTAAAATTTTGTAAATAATTAATTAGGTTTTTAAGATTTAAGTTTTGTCTCCAAAAAGAATTCATACCAGATCTTATCATGATCCAGAACTTCTAAAAGTAGTATATAATCCTGAGAAATTGATTAGAAAAAGAAGTACATCAGAAAGTCAAGGGAGTAGTAGTCCTCCTCCTAGGGCCACCTCTCTTCCAGAGAAGTTTGTCACAATCCAAGACATCCAGTTTTATCTACCTTTTGAGCATATCCTTTTCAGAACCAAATATGATAGCTTTGTGGATGAAACAGTATTAGATCAAGCTATCCTCCAACCTAGAACCCCTGAAAGACACTCTCCTGGAGTAGATCTTGATAAAAAAATAGTTCAAAACTTTGAAAAGTTACAAGATCTAGCATCAGACTTTGATCAATCTTTGCACAAAGCCTACATTCAATAGTCTATTGAAATTTCTACCCTGACCATATCTGCATCTTCTATCAATCCTCAAATATCTCATCCTATATCTTCCAGCCCTGCTTCTTCCACATATTCCACCACTTCTCCAACAATTTTATAGGTTACCATCCAACCTTCCACAAGAGTTCATGTTATCCATCCTCCTCCACCAATCATGGAAGCAAGGTATGCTCCCCTTATTTTGGTTGCTCCCTTACATAATATGCCCTAATATTATCAAACTAGGATTCCTCAATTTGATAGGACTGGAAGTATGACTGCACAACAACATGTTGACAAGATGAATGACTTCTTTGACCTGTAAGAAGTAGATGAGGAAGATGTCAAAATGAGGTTGTTTTCCCAAATCTTAATTGGTGAAGTGAAGAAATGGTTCAAAACCTTACCAACTTCTAGCCTTAATGACATTACTGCCTTTCACCAATCTGTTCTCAATAGATGAGAAGTTAATAAAAATCCACTTCAAATATTATCTGAATATGGAAATATTAAAAAGAACCAAGGGGAAAGTGTACAAGATTATTTCACTCGATTTAAAAATCTTTATAATGCAATTCCAACAACCATTAAACCTCCTCAAGGCTTGGATTTGATCAAATTCCCTGATGTTTTTTATGTTGATATGTCTTATCAATTGAGAGAGACAAACCTTGCAACTTTGGAAGAAATTAAAAAATGCATTGTGAGTGTAGAGGCAAATCTGTTAGCTAAGAGAGCTAGACAAAGAACAGAGAGGAGAGTAACTATCAAAGATGATCCATACACCTCTTCTTTTGATGCTAAAATAGAATCCTTAGTAAGAACAATGGAAATAATGATGGAAAGATTAGACATTACTAATAGAAATCCACCTAGAGAAAATCAACCTGGTCCCCAAATCATAAATCCTAATTTCAGGAGAAATCCTCCCCAAATCAAACAAAGAGAACCAAGGATGATTTTAAGGATGGAAGTTTATTTTAAAATGTAGAAACCTTGGCGAATCTTACTAATCCTTCATATGCCAACTATAAAATGTTTGGCGATAGTTTTGTAAAAATATTCAAATTTCTAAGGATTTTATATAGTTTGTTTAAACTTTTGGCGATTTTTAAGGTAAAATAATTTTATCATTTATAATTTGGGAGAATTATTTTTAGAATAGCGAATCCTTTTCTAGGAAAAACCATGGAAAATTAGTGCATGAGTGAAATTTAGCCCCTAAAATCATCCATGAAGAGAACCTAGAGAAAAAATAGAACAAAGAGGCCCTCATCAACATATTAGGCCACCTTTCCAAGAAAATTATGTTAATGAAGGGGAATAAACAATTGAGGGACTTGATGATGTTCACATTAACCTTATGGGAATAAATGATAATGATTCTATTTTTCTTACCCAAGAAAAACAAGATCTTTTCCTTCATTCGCAAAGTGAAGTTGATGAGGAAGAATCATAAAAACAAGCTTTTGAAAATGCAATAATAGAAGTTCATAGACAATATAACTTGAGAAGTAATAATTCCAATGATAATCCAACCAAGAAAACTTCTGACTTTAAAAAGACAACAAATACACCTACCAAGAAAGTTCCTGATACCCCTCCAAAGAAAAATTCAGAGGTCCCAACAAAAAGAGTATATGACTTCGTATAAAAAACAACTCAAATTGATGTTCCCTCCACCACTTAGCCTAGAGATACTTCACAGAATAATGTTGTTGAGAAAACAAATCTCCCTAATCAAAATAAAACTCCAACCTCATTTAGCCTGGAAAGTGAATTGACAAACCTCAAAATACCTATTTCTCTGACAGAGTTAATGAATAAGAATGCTTACAGATCACAAGTGATCAAATCTCTGAACATAGAGCCAGGAATGGGTACAAACATAGTAAACATTTTTTATGATCAACCATAGTTATTATTTGGGCCTGAAGTTGATGGAAAACCTGAAAGTGGTGTTGTACCTCCTTTTTATGTTAGTTTGAATATTCATGACAAAAATTTGCACAATGCCATGCTAGACTCTGGTGCTTCTCACAACATTATGCCTAAGGCTGTTATGGAGAAATTATGACTTGATATAACTAGAAATTACAAGAATTTATATTCTTTTGATTCAAGTAAAGTTAAATGCATAGGTCTTATCAAAGATTTATGTATTACTTTAGCTCAAATCCTAGCCAAGAGCATGGTAATTGACATTGTTGTTGCAGACATACATCCTAAGTATGGCATGTTACTATCTCTCTCATGGGGAGCCAAATTACAGGGGACCCTACAATTAGACATGTCTTATGCCACCATCCCATTATTTGGTCAGCAGAGGAGATTATACAGGGAGACACTGATAAAATACATGGTCAGTAGTCAAGATAAACCACATAATTACCCCTTATATTATGTTCATTCTGATATTGACTTTTTTATTTTATACAATGATGGAGACATGGAGAGACAAATTGAAAATTTGGAGGATGATGTTTATAACTTGGAGAAAAATAAAACAACCCCTAAAGAAGATAAAACAATGATGATACAACCTGATGAACCAAAAGAACCTCCGTGGAGTTTATAATTTGATGGTGTTGTCAGTAAGGAAGGATCAGGAGATCGAGCATGGGTTTCAAATTCAAAAGAAAGATATACATAAAGTCATTCCTATAAGTTGAATTTTTAGTGTACCAATAATATAGCTGAGTATGAATCTTTAATTATTGGTTTGAAATTGTTAAAAAATATTGGTGCTAAGATAATTTCAATAAGGGGTGATTCTTAATTCATAGTAAAACATATCAAAGGTGAGTACTCTACTAAACACCCAAGACTGAGAGCCTAAAAAAATGATGTTCTAGATTTTTTGCAATGTTTTACTGAATATGATTGCAGGACATTCCCAAAGACCAAAAAATACTTTCTGATGGTCTGGCTACCTCAACAACCACTTTTAAGATACCATGCCAACCTAATCGCCAGTATACAGTTGAGGTGAAGTGCAGACATGCTGTCCCAGAAAACATCAGGTATTGGAAAGTTTTTGGAAATGATGAATAGATTGATGATTTTTTGCAATCAAAAAATGACTTTGAATGTGCAAATATTGATGTAGATAGTGATGACTGAAAAGAAAGTGTAAATAAGACATATTTAGAAGAAATGAATAAAAAATAAGAAGATTTGGATTTTTTGCAATTAAAGGATAATGTTTTTCCTAGAGGATTAGTCCCATTGGAAGAATTGTTTGATTTTGATGATGTAGCTAAAAAACCAAAAATTGAACCTACTGGAAAAGAAGTTGAGGACTGTCACATGGGAATTGAAAAGGAACCAAAAATGATTAAACTGTCAAAATATTTACCTCCTGCTCAAAAACAAAAATATATAGAATTGTTCAAAGAATTTATAGATGTTTTTGCATGGATCTATGAAGATATAAAATCCTACGATACTAGAATTATACAACACAAAATACCCATAAAAGAAGATCAAAATACTTTCAAACAAAAACTTAGGATAATTAACCCAAAGTTGATGCCTCTAATTGAAAAGGAAATAAAAAAGATGTATGATGCTAAAATCATTGTCTCATAGAGATTTTCTAAATGGGTGTCCAATTTAGTTCCAACCAGAAAGAAGAGTGGAGAAATCAGTCTGTGTATCGGTTTCAGAAACCTTAATAAAGTCTCTGTCAAAGACAACTATCCCTTGCCCAAAATGGACCATATTTTGCATAAGGTAGTTGGATCCAGTAGAATTTCTCTGTTAGATGGTTTTTATGGTTATAACCAAGTTTTAGTCCACCTTTATGATCAAGAGAAAACAACATTTAATACACATTGGGGCACTTTCATGTATGTGAAAATTCATTTTGGTTTAATGAATGTTTGTTGCCACATTTCAGAGAGCAATGGATATTTCTTTTGTGGATGAACTTGGAAGATTCATTGTTATATACCTGAATGACATAACTGTTTTTTCAAAATCAGATGAAGAAAACTTACTCCACCTTAGAAGAGTTTTTGAAAAATGCAGGAGATTTGGAATCTCACTAAATCCAAAGAAAACATTGTTTGGTATAGAGGAAGGTAAACTTTTAGGACACATCATATCCAAGTATGGAATCAAAATAGATCCTAACAGAATTGAAGCCATTCAAAAAATAGATCATCCCATAAACATAAAAGAATTACAATCTTTCATAGGCAAAATAAACTTTCTAAGAATATTTATCCCTAACTTGGCAGAACTTCTCAGAAATATAAAAAATATGTTGAAAAAAGACAGAAAAATAAAATGGACCATATAAGAAAAACATTCCTTTGATCAGGTGAAACAAGCCTTGACACAAGCCCCTATGCTTATCATCCTTGATTGTACAAAATATTTCCTCCTATTATCTTTTGCCTCTGAGCATACCATTGTAGTAGTTCTTTTGCATACGAACAATGAAGGTCATGAACAACCTATTTATTTCTTCAGTAAATCCTTGAGAGATACTGCATTAAATTATAACATCATGTAAAAACAAGATTTTTCTTTGGTGAAAGAAATTAAAGATTTTAGAGTATATATTCTCCACTCACACATTATTGCTTATGTCCCAAATTCTGTGGTGAAAGATATTCTGAGCCAAAATAGTCTAGATTGAAGAAGGGGTAAATGACTTGTTTTGATCCTTGAATATGACATTGAGATAAAACCAAACAAGCTTGTCAAGGGTCAGGGATTAGCCAAACTGATGGCTGAGTCCAACTTTCATGATTTGGATATCAATTTTCTAGTTGCAGTTGATGAACAAGAAGAGCAGGTGACTCCCCACGTTAAAGAGGTTTTCGTAACCTCTCCGTGGTATGCAGACCTTATTTTTGTTTTACATCATCTACAATATCCTCCTGGTTTAACTAAAACTAAAGCTATATTTTTGAAACTCAAAGCTATGAAGTATTGTATTTTAAATGGAAATTTGTATTGGAAATATGTTGGAGGGATTATACTAAATTTTTTGTTGAAAGATGAAGTTGATAAATATTTGCAGGAATTCCATGAAGGAGACTATGGTGGACATTTGAATTGGAATACCACTGCTAATAAAATTCTAAGAGCTGGTTTCTACTGGCCAACTTTATTTTCATATGTCCACAAGAAAGTGACCTCCTGTCATAAATGCCAAATCTTTGAAGGCAAAAGGAAACTTATGCATTTACCCTTGAAACCAATTTCAGTTGAATATCCATTTCAACAATGGGGTTTGGATTTCATTGGAGAAATCCATCCACCTTCATCAGGCCATCACAAGTGGATTCTCACAACCACTGATTATTTCACCAAGTGGATTGAAGTTGTACCCACCAGGAAAGCCACTGATGTTGTGATCATTAAGTTTTTGGAAACTAACATTCTTTCTAGATTTTGATGTCCCAGGAAAATTATCACTAACAATGCAACAACATTCAAATAAAATAAGATGATAGAGTTCTGCAGAAAATATCAGATCAACTTAGGACACTCTATGACTTATTACCCTCAGGGCAATGGATTAACAGAGTCTTAAAACAAGAGTTTGGTCAACATCATCAAGAAGTTGTTGCAGGAGAAAACAAATCATGGCACAATAAGTTGGTACACGCACTATGGGAAGACAAACTTACTACAAAGAGGTCAATTGGTATGTCCCCATACCAGTTGGTCTATGGAATGGATGTTGTCTTTCCTACTTATTTAGGTGTCCCAGTCATGAAATTACTGCAGGAAGTACAGGTAGAACCAAATGACATCCAAAGAAGAGTCTAGAGAAGATTTCTACAACCAAACTCGGGTGATTTGGGAAAATATCAAGAAAATCTATGACAAAAGGACCAAGGCTGATGACTTCCAGATAGGAGACAGAGTACCGAAATGGGACTCAAGGAATGAAGAAAAGGGAAAACATGGAAAATTTGAGAATCTATGGAAAGGGCCATTCACAATGCATGCATACAGAGGAAGTAATGAATTTTTGATCAAGGATATGGATGGAGCAGATATTCTTGGAGGAATTGTCAATGGTAGAATGCTCAAGCACTATGTTTCACATGAATGAAAGTTTTTCTCACTCATTTAATTGTAAATACCATTTTACTTTTTATGTCTGGTGTGGGTGAATTTTATCAGTGGTTGAAACTCGAAGAGAAGGCCCTAAGCCTCTGATCAGTGTCACCAGATTTAGATTTACAATAAAGCTAATCAAAATGCAGAAAAGTATTGGAGAAGAGGATTCAAGGCAACATGTATATGGTTCTTGGCACCTCACAAGGAGAGCACCATCCCCAAGTGGAGCCACTTTTATAACCCTATATTTCATAGTATCA